>JASPKZ010000027.1:0-285000 GCA_030220185.1 Diploptera punctata | reverse complement strand
ATCTGGATATCAGAGTTAGATTCATAAGCCATAAAATTAATTTTTAAGTGAGAAGTAATTACTTCCATTGCCAGAATACATTATGTGTTAAATAGACATCAAAATTAGATTTATAACTCTACAATGAAAAAAATTGTGTTTCTGCGTGTGAGTTTAACCAGAAAATTCACTTTGGTTGAATATTTTAGAGTAGGACAGTTTGTACATTAAGTAAACAAATTAAGGCTGATATAAATGAGACATCATACATTTAAAGCGGTTTCTTGTGTACATTACTGTTTGTCAACATAATCCAGATGAGAATAAACAAGATTTTGGCAAATAGAACTCGGCATGGCTTTTCTAACTAATTTCATTCAGCAAAACATACACCTTAATGAATATATTTATTCACGTACCACGAACAAAGGAAAACAAACATCCACGTTTTGATTAGATTACAACAATGGACTCGAGTTTTCAATGCCCATAACAGGGCAACCTTGTGTAGGTTCCTTGTATTACAGGACCCATCGGAATTTGTTATGAATGAATAAAAATGAAATTTACTCTACGATGTTATTGTAGTTTTATGGGGTGTTATTTATTTTTTTGGGCTGACCAAGCATCCACATGCGACTCACATCACTATTTCCTGGGGTGGATAATGTTATTATCCAAGCTGTTAAAAATGTATATAAAAACGTACACAACAATCAAAATGCATAACGAGACATAAACTGGATTTAGGTAAAAAAAATCACGGTTTGTGTGTCTCTTGTTTTGACTTCCCAACTCCTTTCAAAAAACGTTAAATTGTAAATATAGACTATAAAACTATTATTCTACAAGTTATAATATATGGATGCGAAACATGGACTCTTATTTTAAGGGAAGAAAGGAGATTAGGAGTATTTGAGAACAAGGTTCTTAGGAAAAATGTTGGAGCAAAGAGAGATGAACAGACAGGTGAATGGAGAAGACTGCATAACAGTGAATTACATGGTCTTTATAGGAAGCCAGATACAATGAGAACAGTTAAGTCTCGTAGATTGCAATGGGCAGGACATGTGGCACGAATGGGAATGAAAGACGTGCATGGAAGCTTCTTGAAGGAAAACCAGAGGGAAAACGCCCAGTTTGTAGACCAACGTTTGAGGTGGGAGAATAATATTAACTATGATTTGAGGGAAGTAGATTATACAGAGGATGATTGGAAAACATTGGCTCAGGATAGGGATGTATTGAGAGCTTATGTCCGCGCGGCCATGAAGCTACGGGTTCGATAGTGCCAGTGAGTTAGTTAGTGTTTCTCTTGTCACCGGTTCTGTTTCAAATATTCCTACAAAGCGCATAAACATTCTAGTAAAGAAAATGGCTCACAAATTAGCTTACTGTTAAAACAAGAAACAATTTATTCACTATATTTAGTTAATGTTGGGAAGTAAACATTATGAGGTATAATCATTAAAATTCATCGGAGAACATATTGTTTAAACAACTCACCTCATAGGATTCATGCTTCCATTATATCGCGATTTCAAACATAGTCATGTTCATCATCAGCCATAACTCCGACTGACGAAATTCTTCGGCCGTCAACTATTCTATTGTCGCCATCTTCAGTGCTGCCATCTATGGTTGAATTTATGAACTTCGAAATCAATGTAATTTCGTTAGGGATATCAAAATACATTGATCTATTTTTGTTTTCCTGAATGTATATTTTTTCCCAAACTGTCAATTCCAAAGGTTTCTCTACTTGTTTTAAAAGTTTAGCTTCTCTTCAAATTTTATGATGTTCTAATAAACTATGTGCAGCAATTGCAGATTTTTCAATTTCACAATTTTTAATATTTCTGAAATGTTCTTTTGTCCGAATTTCCAAATTCCTTTTTGTTTTTCCTATATAAACTTTATTGCAATCTTCACAATTTATATGATAAATTCCAGATTTCTTACTGTCTGGAACATTGACTTTTTTATTGGTACTTAGAAGATTACCCAGACTAAATTTATTTATTGGTGCCAAAGAAATGGCAATAAATAAATTTAGTCTGGGTAATCTTCTAAGTACCAATAAAAAAGTCAATGTTCCAGACAGTAAGAAATCTGGAATTTATCAAATAAATTGTGAAGATTACAATAAAGTTTATATAGGAAAAACAAAAAGGAATTTGGAAATTCGGACAAAAGAACATTTCAGAAATATTAAAAATTGTGAAATTGAAAAATCTGCAATTGCTGCACATAGTTTATTAGAACATCATAAAATTTGAAGAGAAGCTAAACTTTTAAAACAAGTAGAGAAACCTTTGGAATTAACAGTTTGGGAAAAAATATACATTCAGAAAAACAAAAATAGATCAATGAATTTTGATATCCGTAACGAAATTACATTGATTTCGAAGTTCATAAATTCAACCATAGATGGCAGCACTGAAGATGGCGACAATAGAATAGTTGACGGCCGAAGAATTTCGTCAGTCGGAGTTATGGCTGATGATGAACATGACTATGTTTGAAATCGCGATATAATGGAAGCATGAATCCTATGAGGTGAGTTGTTTAAACAATATGTTCTCCGATGAATTTTAATAATTTATTCACTGTTGATGAATAACTAATAATTGCAGAAGAATATGAAAATATGCAATACATAACAAGGAAACTCATAGAAGAAAATGAAAAATGGGATATGAACAACAGGAGCAAACACAAAATACTTAACATCGTTAAATTGAAAAGGGAGAATAAACATTGCGAAGAATATGTAATCTAAGAATTCGCCGTTATTATCTCGGGATGGCATCGCTGCCTCGTATGCAGCAAGCCCGTGTTATAGCCTCGGTCGGGAGAAGTTCCCTGCATGTTTTTTTTTTTTTGGGGGGGGGTTCCTCACCTGTAAAGCAAATGTCAGGAAACGTAAAGGCCCAAACGGTCCCCCGAATATCATGTGGTCATCATAATCATCGTATTTCATAAAATGAAATTTCTTGAGGGGATTAATCAAAATGTTGAGGGAATTCATTATCATTTTCGCCTTGTTTAGTATGAATGCACGTGTGATTGGTGTGCTTCATATTTAAGTAGCGTTGTTTCTGAGGAGGCCCTGGCATTGAACTGATTACTCATTTAGAGGCCGTCCATGTACTTTTGTGGCCAAAAATGTATGTGTGTGATCCATAGTTTTAAAAAAATCCCTCTCCCAACAGATCGTGACCGTGTAGCATGTGACATGTAAAAAGTACCTACAAGGTTAAAGTTAAACTAAGATAATGGAATGGAAACAACTAAGATTGCATTAATTCAAGAATTAATATAAATAGTACAGCCTCATTATATTTATGGTGTTAAAAATATCTTAGTCCTGAAATAAGAGACCTCTGAATAAAATTTGTAGGCCCTTTCGCGCCCAGATTCGAAATGCGACTATAATGACCTAAGGTGTTAAAAAAGGACCGTTCAAAATATATATTTTCCATAGTTTAACTTGTTCCCTTGGGAGATCTTTTTACGCTTCCTACACCATTACGCGTAAGCAGTACTATTTTATGGGACCATTTAACTGATGCCCCAAATGGGAGTCAATGAGCAATCATGTTTCAATGAATTTTGTTTTACAACCATTCACAGTCGTGTTTCACCTCGATATTTATCTACTTCTATCTATCATATTAAAGAAAGCTCCTTTTTAATATTCTGAACATGTCAGAGCATTATTTTGCAGTGACTGACTCTCGAACAAATACGTTGAATAGAGCAAATAATGAACAGATTCCTTCGAACTACACATTTGATAATTGTGTGTTCAATAATTGTGTCTTTAAATAATGATTTTACGGATTTGTTTGCTAAAAAAAGAATTAATAACCTATAATGTTCGTTATAATGTACAGTTCGGTGTGTTTAATCTTTTCTCCACTACCTGCATATTGCGATCCTATTTGGTAACAAATAATATGATCTAGTTGCAGTGGATGAACAAAAGAAGCATAACCAAACATTTCTCATTTGTTTTCAAACATCGCCGTTTATATTAGATATATAAATATTTTAAAATAACTATATTTAGTCCCTAAATAATGATCTGTGAGTAGACAGCTTAATTTTATTCGTTAAATAGTTCTAAAAAATGCCACTCTTGATTTAAAAATCTTCTAGATAATTGGAAATCACTCGCGGCATCACAATAAAATAAAAACGAACATTTATAAAGCAATTTTCAAATATGCAATAACATATAAGGCATGGAATTTGAAAGCAAGAACTATAGACAATTTACGTTCAAAAGAAACGGACTTCTGGCGACGATCAGAAAGTATTTCGAGGGGAGAGAAAATTATAAATAATGTTTTAACAGAAACGATAAAAGTACAAAGTTCCTTGTAAAAACTATCGCAACACAAGATAATTTGGACATATGGAAACGAAAACGGAAAATATATTATCAAAGAAGATTCATGAATGATAGCAAGAGGAGGAAAAGGGCAAAACTAAAACGGGAACAAGGAGTAGTCAGAGAATGGAAGAAACAGGCTTGGAGGAAGGGGCACGCTCGGGCGTATAAATAACAGATATAAATTGAGATTGTCTATAGAATCTGCCAACAGGAAGATATCAAGGACTATTTAACTCATGCCCCAAATGGGAGTCAATGACCAATCACGTTTCAATGATTTCTATTTTACAACCAATCAGAGTCGTGTTTCACGAAATATTTATCAGTGTTATAATTACCATATATTAAACAAAGCTCCTCGTTTTTAATATTCTGAACAGGTCTGACCGTTATTTTGCAGTGACTGAGCCTATAAGAAATACGGCTACCAGATTGTATATATAGTGCATACATGTCAACATTTGTAGCAATTTATTATACCACCAAAAAAAGAAACCACTGTTTGACTTTCTTAAATGTATTTTTTCCCAGGTAATAATCCAGAAAAATATAATTGTAATATTTACATCATACGACATCAGAAATGAATTAATATACAGATTGATGTTTCATTTTTTCTCCACTAGAGAGAGCATTCTTACAATATTGCGTTCCTTTGGCAATAAATAGTATGATCTGGTTGCAGTGATAAACAAAAGAAGCAGTAGAAGCGTACCTATCGTTTCTCATTTGTTTTCAAACATCGCCGTTTGCATTAAATATATAAATATTTTGAAATAACTACAGTTAAATAATGATTTGTGAGTAAACAGCTTAATTTTATTCGTTAAATAGTCCTAACAAATGCCACTCTTGATTTCCAAATTCTCTAGATAAATTCACTCCTCACTTCGTGAGTCGTGAATTTATCGATAATTTGGAAATCACTCGTGGCATTACTTATGATAATGTAAAACGTGAGACAAAATAAAAAATAATCCGTTATCATTGCAAAAAGATGAACCCTCTACTCGTTTCCGAAATAATGCTAGTTCGATGGATGAGATGAAGCACCTATTAATAAGGTATATGATACACAAGAATGCCGACTGACCACGTCTGTCGCACAATCAAAGTGGCAGATAAGATTAGGCGTATAGATTTACAATATATGGTATACCATTTGGCAAGAGAAACTTGAAAACTCCAACAAAAAATGGACAAGATAGTAATAAAATCTTTTTTTTTTGTAGGAACGGATCTAAAATAAACAAACCTCAGGTTTATAAGATTTTTTATTTATCCTGGTGAAATTAAGGCCAGGGGTCTTCTCTTCCACTCACCATGACGAACATATTAGTTACATTAAACGACAACAATCACACTAAATATAATTGCAAAATTGGCAATAATATGAGTAATATCTATCTGCATCTACAATGGCATAACACCCCAATGTTGGGCCTTGCTCTCTACTGTGTTAGGGTTACTAGAACAAGTTAGTTTTTAGTTACGCTTATTTACCTATAGATGTATGAATGGTTTGCGGTCAAGATACCGACCCAATGAGACATCTAGTTGGCAACTAATGTATTTCTAGGTTGAAGAAGGTCGGTCAATTTTATTTAGAGACGTAAGGTTCTTGTAATAGCCTGAAAGTCTTCGGATTCGGGACCCACGGCTTAAAGTCTTTCCCGGATACTTGCTCCTAGGATTTTTCCATTAAAAAAATCCATTGACCCCGGCCCGGTTAGAACAACTTATTAATAAACCATACTGACTGTTACTAACGAACGTCATTCATGGCCACGTGGACATAAGTTTTTTATTTATCCATATCGTGAGCTGATGTTTTCCAAACATTCCCTGTATAATTTACCTCCATAAAATAATGATTGTTAATGGTAAGTAATATTAAAACTGATAGTAAATTTACACAAAGCATGATGAATGGTGCAGTAGACACCCTTTATCTAACACACATAAAAATAAAATATAATGAACTAATATATCGGTTTTTACAACTTCAACTTAAAATGTTGATACATTTTAACAATATATTTTATAGAATACTTACTTACTTACTCACTGGCACTATCGAACCCGTAGGTTCATGGCCGCGCGGACATAAGCTCTCCATACATCCCTATCCTGAGCTAATGCTTTCCAATCATTTCCTGTATAATCTACTTCCCTCAAATCATAGTTAATGTTGTTCTCCCACCTCATTCTTGGTCTACCAACTGGGCTTTTTCCCTGCTGTGTCTTTCCTACAGAGAATTTCCCATGCACGTCTTTCATTCCCCATACGCTCAACTCAGGTCCTGCCCATTCGCAGTCTAAACGGGGACTTAACTGTTCTTATTATATCTGGCTTCCTATAAAGACCATGTAGTTCATTTGTTTATTTAGTCTTCTCCATTCACCTGTCTGTTCATCTCTCTTTGGTCCAAAAATTTTCCTAAGAACTTTATTCTCAAATACTCGTAATCTCCTTTCCTCCCTTAAAGTAAGAGTCCATGTTTCGCACCCATATATATATAACTGGTAGAATAATAGTTTTATATATTTTCAGCTTAACGTTTTTTGAAAGGAGTTGGGACATCAAAAGTCTCTGCAATGCATAATAGCATGCATTTCCAGAATTGAGCCTATGTTTAATTTCTTTGTGCATCTCATTCCTATTTGTGATTATTGTTCCTAGGTATTTGAATTCAGCCAATTCCTCAAAATTTCCCTCATTTGTCATTAGCTGTCCATTTCCATTATATAATGTATCTTTCTACGTGTGACCATATATTTAGTTTTACTGATATTTACTTCCAGTCCTAATTTCTTAGTGTTACTCAATAGTGTGTGCGTGTTGGCCTTCAGTATCTCCTCGCTATCGGCCAGTAGTACCACATCATCAGCATAAACTAACAGCTTATTAATACCATTCAGTTGTAAGCCTTCCTCATTCTCTAAAGATTTAATGGCATGCTCTAGTACAAAATTAAATAGTAGAGGAGATAGTGCATCTCCTTGCTTCAACCCATTCTGGATTTCAAAAGTGTCTGAAAACTGTTTGCCTACACGCACCCTACTCTTTGAGCCATTTAGACACATTCGTATAAGTCTAACTAACTTTTTGGGAATTCCGAACTCCAGCAGGATAATAGAATAAAATATTAATTGTTGTTAAATACTACAGGTAGCACGCCTTAGCGTAGTGGTCCATGCAATACACTAAAAGACGGAAGGTCGAGGTTTCGAATCCCGTTGGGGTCAGGATTTTTAAACTGACCCAAACCTCTGGCAGCATCACAGCCGCTAACGGAAATGAATACCAGAAGCTAGTTCTGTGGGTAAAAGCTGCCTTCATGCAGGGCTGACAACCCGGCTGATATTAAGTGAGGATTGTCTAGAAAGTGTTGGAGCCCTAACCTCCTACTACCGCAAGGGTCTACTAAGACCTTTAGTGGGAATATTTTACCTTTATTAAATATTATTAGAGAAGTGGTTCTGTTGGTTATTAAGTAATTAATTTTGTTTTAAATTATATAGAATGATAGCCTTTGAGATAGGGCGGAATAGAAATCCATGTTCTGTTATGTGAAAATATAAAAGAATGTGAGAAGTATGCAATGTGATGAGGAAGGATATAAAATACAAGGTTCTAATGGGATAATGGGATCAGGTGCCTAAATTATTATGACAAATTATATAAATATATATATATATGTATGTATATTTTTGTCTCAGAAAGAAAAATATGTGATTCTGATAGTATTTTTCTCCTGAATTCAAATATGATATCGGTTTTCCTCCATCACGCAAGGTTTTTGAGAGACAGGAATTTATAATTTCAAACACTTTCATATTTTCTACATTTGTAACTACATAATATTGGAACATTCGGACTCTCCTAAAAAGTAAGAAATGACGATTTTCTGCTATATTTCGCCTGTGGAGCATCCCTCTTGATGGTCCAACAATAATAATCGGCCAGCATATAAAGATTCCATTTGCCTTCATATCTCTTTTCCATAGCTGAAACCATTTGAGTTAGCTCATTTGGTTTTATTTTACAATGGACAAATGGACGAAAAACCGTTTATTAAAAAATAATCAATTAAATACATTAATTGAAATTGAAATAAAAAACTGTGGGTGATGGAAAAATTCCGAATTCATATTTGAAAACACGATACAAAACTTCATTAAGTACAACTATATGTACTCATGAGACAAAAATCATGTTGACCAGTGTTATCTAAGCGTTTTCTTCCCACTATTCAAGATCTTTCTATACAGATATAAATCGATGGAGATGATATGGTTTGTGTATGCTACAACATTGCACGTCGGATTTGTATTTATGCGAGCACCACAAACGTCATCAATTGTTGCTAAGCAACATTGGCATCAGCCTCGCTGTGTAATGACGTCAATGAATTCCCCTCATTTGTTTTATGCTTGCCGCGTATTTTAAACAATTTCATCACCTTTCCCACAGTTTTCTCTCCTCATATACTGTGTACATAATCAAGTTCAACTTTTATCCCTGGATTATAAGCAGAATCAACTTTCATACGGTAAATATATCAAATTTGTTAATTATGACCCGAGGGGGAACAAGAGTAAACATTTGTTTTGTACGCAATGAGTTCAATAATTAGAAAAAAATTGCCACTGTTATATGTTCGGTAATTAGTGAGGTGAGAGTGGGATCGTATTATTAATTCCACATTCTAATGAAATGTGCTGACACTGTTCCTAACATATTTCATATTGCATTGAAATAGGAAATAAATTTTATATCCCTGGGTAATGTTCTGATTTTATCACATTACAGTAATATATAAAAAAATGTTATTCAATAGTTATTCATTTCATTTAGCAGGTAAATAAGATACCCGCAAAGCTCTCAACACACCAGCAATGACTGAAACCCTCGATATATATATATATATATATATATATATATATAATTGGCATCAACATCTCCTTAGAACGCTAAACAACAGACCACCTCTGAAGCTATTCAACTACAGACTCACAGGACGAAGTGACCCAGGACGCCCTAAGAAGCGATGGACGGACCAATTTCTATCCTGAAGCGGAACAGTCCAATGGCATAATCCATGACTGTTAATGATGATGATGATGATTTAGCAGATCTGTAACATATTTCCTCAACTCAAAAATGTGAATTATTTGATTTGTATTTTTGAATGGAAGTAGGATTATATTCATTACTGGAAACTGTGTTGTTTTAGGAGATGATTAAATTCTAGTAGGCTATTCTTCTTGATGTCCACCGCTGTGGTCTCGAGGTAGCGTGCTGCCTTCTCACGCAGCGGGCCCGGGTTCGATCCCCGCTCGGGACAGTTTTTCTGGGTGAGATTTTTATCGGGGTTTTTCCTCACCTGTAAGACAAATGTCAGGAAAATTTTAAGGCCCAAACGGTCCCCGAAATCATATGGTCATCATCACCATCATCCTTATCATTATCATCATCATCCTTCACTGGTGTGGAATGCAACGGGAAGCTACCACACCTACAATTCCCCAGTAAAGCTGCAAAGCATAGCATGAAAATGCTGTGATTGCAGTGAAAGACCTGCCCTCGGGTAGAATTAATATGGATGAATGGAATTTTTTTTGATGAAGAAAGTAATGTTCAGAATTGAGGACTAGGATCATTATTATACTAGGTGCATTTTCGAGAGAGATTTTAAGGACATACAAGTGACCGACGTTCAACGTTCATGACTCCCCCTCCCCCGTCATTTGAGAGATCCCTCCTCATGTGGTAGGCTCTCTCTCTCTCTCTCTCTCTCTCTCTCTCTCTCTCTCTCTCTCTCTCTCTCTCTCTACCACCCTTGTTATCAAATCGTACGAGTACGACTGCGCAGTTGCACGGAGTTTGAAGGTAAGCGTAGTAGAGAATCACAGACTTGACCTTGAATTATTTCGCAAAATTGTACATAGAATAAGTCTGGATGAGATGGATTGGAATTAGAACTATTGTATATCTAACTTAACTTGGCAAAGAGAGAGATGGATATATACGAGTAGATTCTTGACCGCTTTCGCCCAGTTACAAAAGAAAGAACCCACCCTGTTGTCAGTTTTCGTCTTCCCCCTTTCCGCTATTAACATCTGATGAAGGAACACCGACAACACTGGCGCGAGTAAGAGAGGTGAGCACAGCTGTCCCTTTCTACGAATTTCTTGCAAAGTTAAGCCAGACGAACTATAAGTCTCGATCTAGAAAAGCGAGGTGGCTAGACTAAATAGTGGAACAAAGACCGTGAAGAATACAAAGTGTAAATGAGACAGTAATACGGGGATCACGTACAATTGAAGAAAAAGAGTTTGTCTGCTTCATAACCCAAAATGAACACACACATAAATAAACAAATATATATATATGGTATGATAAGAAAAATAAATGCCTGGACGGGATTCGAACCCGGAACTCTGAGTCTGTACCTGGTTCGAATCCCGTCCAGCCATTTATTTTTCTTATCATAACATATTAAGCTTGCATTGCTCAATGTTAAACATTTAATTATATATATATATATATATATATATATATATATTTTTGACATTTGGCAATGAAGGCAAATATGATATGAAAAGAAAAAAGAATGCGTGAGTCGGGATTTGAACTCGAGTCTCTAAAGTCGGTACCTTTAGCGCTCTAACCAACTGAGCTACTCAAGAATTCCAATACAAGCATACAATTTTCTTATACATGTAGTATTCTCAATTCACACAAGAGGTAGCGGAAATTTGTTCCAACTGCCATCTCGCGGCTAACATAACAGTTAAGCAATTAAAAAAAATTGCTTAACTGTTATGTTAGCCGCGAGATGGCAGTTGGAACAAATTTACACTACCTCTTGTGTGAATTGAGAATACTACATGTATAAGAAAATTGTATGCTTGTATTGGAATTCTTGGGTAGCTCAGTTGGTTAGAGCGCTAAAGGTACAGACTTTAGAGACTCGAGTTCAAATCCCGACTCAAGCATTCTTTTTTCTTTTCATATCATATTTGCCTTCATAGCCAAATGTCAAAAATATATTTATAATATCTATATATACAAGCGTTACTGCTATAAAGTAAATATTCTCTTTAAAAAATTGCTTAACTGTTATGTTAGCCGCGAGATGGCAGTTGGAACAAATTTCCGCTACCTCTTGTGTGAATTGAGAATACTACATGTATAAGAAAATTGTATGCTTGTATTGGAATTCTTGGGTAGCTCAGTTGGTTAGAGCGCTAAAGGTACAGACTTTAGAGACTCGAGTTCAAATCCCGACTCAAGCATTCTTTTTTCTTTTCATATCATATTTGCCTTCATTGCCAAATGTCAAAAATATATTTATAATATCTATATATACAAGCATTACTGCTATAAAGTAAATATTCTCTTTAAAAAATTGCTTAACTGTTATGTTAGCCGCGAGATGGCAGTTGGAACAAATTTCCGCTACCTCTTGTGTGAATTGAGAATACTACATGTATAAGAAAATTGTATGCTTGTATTGGAATTCTTGGGTAGCTCAGTTGGTTAGAGCGCTGAAGGTACCGACTTTAGAGACTCGAGTTCAAATCCCGACTCAAGCATTCTTTTTTCTTTTCATATCATATATATATATAATACACACAACAATTTTGTATAGACTACGCCCAGTGTGTGGGGTTAAAAGTCGCGTTGGGCTTGGTGAGACCCATGTGTAAGATACGTCTATGACGTCAAATAATAGGGCCGCATAAAGAACATCTGCATTACTATTATTTAACTATATACCAAAGCTCTTACAATTAAATTATAAAATTGAACTATAACCCACAATCAGAATGTGTTTTGACCTTATTATGAACTCTCAATATGTCTGAACACCATGAAGATGATGATAATGATTAATGGCATAACCCATTGTTGAGATATAGCCTCTTATTTGTCAGGAGTTAATAGACCTAGTTCATTATAGTTATCTTATTTGCCCAAATATGTCATGAGTGGCATACGGCCAACGCATGGATTCAATGAGACGTCTAGCAGGCAACTAAGATATTACTTGGGTGTCTGATATCGGTAAATATTGGTTAGATACTTCTTTGTGCAGGCTTAAGGATCTTTTAGGAGCCTGAAAATCTTTAAACTCGGGACCCACGGCTTAAAGTCCCTTCCGGAGGACTTGCTCATTGGATTTTTCCATCCTAAAAAAATCCGCAATCCTCGGGACTAGAGGCAAGGAGCACTACTTCCAGGCCACCGCCTCAGTGTCTGGAAGACTGTAAGATGATAATTTATAGTCCTGTAAACAACATTATATAACAAGTTAAACATTAATGACATAACTCATATCCATCCATAATAATTCTGCCCGAAGGCAGGTCCTTCACTGCAATCACAGCTTTTTCATGTTATGCTTGCAGCTTTACTAGGGAATTGTAGGTGTGGTAGCTTCCCGTTGCTTTCCACAGCGGTGAAGGATGATGATGACAATGAGAAGGACGATGATGGCCATATGATTTCGGGGACAGTTTGGGCCTTAAAGTTTTCCTGACCCCCCATAAAAACCTCACCCAGAAAACTGCCCCGACCGGGTATCGAACCCGGGCCCGCTGCGTGACAAGACAGCACGCTACCTCGAGACCACAGTGGTAGACTATAACTCATATATACCTTCAATATTACAATTGAAATAATTTTCGCTTATTGCTTCAATTACATGGCGCTATTTTACTTAGAATTATTTTGAGATGATTCCTTCTTTGCTTTTGATATGTTACAAATTTACACAATCAATTTAACATACTCATAGCAATACAAGCACTCAATGTGACGTTACATATTACAGATTTCACAATGTTTCACAACATATTTCAGGCCCAATAAATCTACTCTCATTCTCCTCCACATCTCTCGATCATTCCAATCTCCATCGCCCAATCCTTTTCCCTGATGCTGTTCAAACCACCATCAATCCACGCTATTTTTGGCCGTCCTCTTCTTGTTCTTCTTCTACCAAGTGGCACCATTTTAGAATTCTTCTTGGGAATCTGTCTTCTGTCATTCTTTTTAAATGACCATACCGTTTTAATTGTTTGATTTTTTTACGAAATCAACAATTGTAGTTTGAAAATTCATATTTTGTTTAATTACGCTATTTCGTATTTTAACTCTTCTAGAAATTCCTGCTGAACGCCACCAAAAAATAAATTTCTGCAGAATTTAATTTATTTATTGTTCTGGATTTTATTTCCTATGTTTCTGCGCTGTATGTCATTGAACTCCTTATTATTGTATTTAAAATGTTTGTTTTTGTTTTAGAACTTACATTCTTATTCCATAAAACTCCATTTTATTTTGATATTGCTAATTTGCCCTTATTTATTCTCTCTACAGTTTCCTTCTTTGATAATAGAATCTTTTGTTTATGATTTTGAAAGTTATTGGTTTAATACTTTAACATCTAATTGTCTTTATCAACAATTCTTTTTTTCTTCTTGTTCTTAGTTTATCTTCTGCTTTTAGGCATTTCATGTGTCCTATGCCACTCGGACCTTACATTGACATGACCTGTCGGAAATTTTGAATTTTGAATTACGTATATACTTTTTGACCACCCAAAGAAATTGAAGATCTCCTCGAATGAGGAATCAACTGAATATGTGGCCACCTCCGTGACGGCATGAACATTCAAGACAATTACCTATCACTCACACATTCATGCTAAACAAAGTGAATATGATAGGATGATTATGTTGGCCAAATGGCGTTTGGAGATCATTTGGGCCTTAACGTGGTTCGAAAATTTTCTTTAGAGGTCAGGAAAAAACCCCAAAATATCTCAACACTGGAAACTTGTCACGACGGGGAAGAACCCGGGCCCGCTGCATAATCTGAAGGCGCAATATCAGGATTATATGTTGGTTTGGTAGTAGTTCGATTTTTCCCAATTCGCGAATTTTTGTCATGGCTGTTCTTAAAAGATTGGGCCTGGTTGGATTGGAACCCGCAAACCTAATTTTAATTAACTCGTTACAGTTGTTGAGAATAAAGATCTGCATCTACTGCACGTCTGTTTGGAACAAAACTCCCAGAAAATCACATCTTCAAAATTCCACCAACACTCAACATTACATTAAAATCATCATTACATGTGAGACAACCCAATGAATAAAATAAATGACGAATGAAACGCGAAAAAATAAAATTGAATTAAACCATCTCTTAAGAGTATATTAATATACGAGGTTGGGAAGTGGTTTTCACAGAAGTGAGGAAATGTTTAAAAACCGAGCGATAGCGAGGATTTTAATTTCCGAAATTCTGTAAAACACTCCACAAACGTAAGTTGTACATTATTTTTGCATGATGGTGTTTTCAAAATAATAAGAAATAGTAAAATAATATGTTTGTTGGAAATAATTATGTTCATTATAAAAAAACTAACGTTGGCAGTGTGGGCAGGCAATATTTATTTAGTTGAGACTACAGACCGTGACACCAACATGTAAAAAAATGGCGAAAAGCACGTATTTATTGTTTCAAATAAAGTTCAGTTCATTTAAAATGCAGTGATTTGTTCCGTATAATGTATATTATATCAATTAACAAAACTAAAATTATGGCATTTCATGGGAAGGGCCCCATAAAAAGTAAAATCTGTCTCCAGAATAAAATTTTAGTGAGATCTAATCAATTTAAATATCTTGGATATTATCTCTGTATCTGGGATGGAAATTATATCCCTGAAAAAAATTACTAGTTATAATAAAAGTTTGTGAATTATTAACCACGTTATGAAACCATCCCTTTTACAAACAAACACCAGATTACGTTTGAATAATACTTTGACTAGACCGGTGTTGACCTATGGTAGTGAAGCATGGACACTAAAAATACAATATGAAAGCAGAATAACGGCTTGTGAAATGAGATTCATGCGCAGAACAGCGGGTTACACCAGATGGGATGGGAAAAGGTACATCGATATCTTAAAAGAATTGAAGACTACGCCAATTTTGGAATATATTAAACAGTACCAACTAAATTGGAAATACCATCTTGAAAGAATGAGTTCAAATCGGTTCCCCAAAGCTGTTTATAATTATATACCAAGAGGACGAAGATCTCTGGGCCGTCACTGGAGGGAAAATTTTCTATATACTTGGAAGGAAGAAGAAGATAATGTATATTAACACTATCTTTTGGGCATATTTTTGTTTATACATTGTATGTATTATACATAAAGGGCAGCGGTTTTACTTCCCGCACGTTTGTAATAATATGTAATATTACAGTATAGTTATTTGGGTTGGCAACACCGAAATGTAGAAGTTGAATTTTCAATCATGGTCGCCAATGCTGTAAGTACGAAAAAATGCAAACACGCACTAAGTAAAGTAAAGTAATCCCACTACAGGCCTCAGGAGGCCCTTGGGGTAGTGGGAGGTTAAGGCTCCCACTATTTCTGGACAATCGGCACTTGATGTCAGCCGGGTTGTCAGCCCTGCGTGACGGCCGCCCTTACCCCCAGAACAAGCGTATGGTGCTCATTTCCGTTAGAGGCTGAGTCGACCCCAGGGCCATAGTGCCGCCAGAAGGTTTGGGTCAGTTTAAAAATCCTGACCCACCGGGACTTGAACCCTCGACCTTTCGGCAAACACGCACTATCGCGCAAAAAAAAATCATTTTAAACGAAATATTATTTTAACATGTAATTGTAGGGATACATTAGCTTGGGGAATATTACGAAGGGAGTGAAATAAAATCCACTTTCACACATTGATTAATGAGCTGCTCTATCTTGTGGCGCCAACGTCGAAAGGATTCATAGGATGGCTTTGACCAGAGCAACAAACTAACAGTGAATTCGTGGTGGCATTAAATAATAGACTTCAATGTTGTATAGAGAGTTGGTAACAATGCAGCGTCTTGTAATAGTAATTCTATTACCTGGCCTTCATGTCCATTTCACTGAGGTCAAGAGAATTAAACTGGCCAACTGTAAACTCTATCATCCACAGGAGCTTTGTTACTTCACTCAATGTCCGACTATACACTTCATACAATATTATTGTCATTAAGTACCTTTGCTTAATTTCGTAACATTGTGTTCTAACTTGCTGGAAATTGAGTTAAACGGATAGGTGAAGACATAGATGTGAGGATGCACTTCTCACAGTGAAGGAAAATTGTCTAACAATAGAGAGATTATTTAAGAGGATTTTCAGTGCCTTATACGGTTCTTATTAAAACGTTGTTATAAACTTTGCTTTCTCAGAAACTTCCCGATGCAGTACGAGGATGAAACATTTATTGGTTACTAGCTAATACCCGGCTTGGCGTGGCTACACCTAAATAAATTACATGTGTTTTTATGTTTAGTTGTATAAGTATTGTATACGTAAAAATAAAGTACAAATATATATCGTAATTATTTATAGGCAACGCTGCTGATTAACGGCGTTCCCGGAAATCTTCCTGAAAGTCAAAAATGATTATTGCGAGTTATCCGCAAAAGATAGACAGATGCTGTAGGGGACGTTTTTGTAGAATATTATTTAAGATATCCAATTCTTTGTACATTAGTTTGGTGTATTTGTTAAGGTTTAAAAAGCGTAAACTATATAAGCGCACAAAAAGCGACTTTTTTAGTGCACCGATGTCCCCTATTTTTTAGTTCCGCCTTGTATAATTCTCTTATTTAAGATCTTACATACCTCGATTCCCAATTATTTATCATCTCGTTTCCAGTAACTATCCTCAAACCATAACCTTAAACACAGGATCACAACATAGGTCTACCTTGCTTAATATACCGCGAAATGGACTCACATCACTTGCATGCACACGCCATGTCATAGAAACTATCTTCACTGTCTCTCAACTGGAATGTCCCCCTACCACAAGAAATACGGGGCTGCCGGACATTGGCAACTTTTAAAAGAACTCTATTATATTTTTGGCTCTAACGCTCGACTTTCATCATTACCCCTGTGTGCCGGTATATATATTATTTGGTGGTTTTCTCGTATAATTTGAATCATATTCTGACTTTTATTTTAATAATTATTCTTATTATTATCATCATCATTATTATATTATTATTATAATTATTATATTATTATTATTATTATTATTATTATCGTAAGTATTATTATTATTATTATCGTATAAAACGTTGTTTGTACATGGCATTTACATTGCTACATTTAATGCATCTTTAACTGTTTATAATTAGTATAGTGTATATCTGGGGCACGCCATAGCGTAGTGGTTAAGGCACTGAGCTACAAGCCGGCGGGTCGAAGGTTCAAGTCCCGTTGGGGTCAGGATTTTTAAACTGACCCAAACCCTCTGGCGGCACTATGGTCCTGGGGTCGACTCAGCCTCTAACAGAATTGAGTACCGGACTCTTGTTCTGGGGGTAAAGGCGGCCGTCACGCAGGGCTGACAACCCGGCTGACATAAATTGCCGATTGTCTAGAAAAAGTGGGAGCCTTAACCTCCTACTACCCCAAGGGTCTCCGGACCTGTTGCGGGATCACTTTACTTTTACTTTACTATAGTGTATATCTATATTTGTCAAATATATATTTGTATTTGTGCTGGTTGAGTGGAAGAGAAGGCCTTATGTTCTTAACTCTGCCAGAATAAATAAAACATTATTATTATTATTATTATTATTATTATTATTATTATCACTATAGTACGTAAGGTAATTGTCCCAGAAAAGTTCTCTAAATGATGGTAAAAGCTCCATTCAAATCGGTCAAGTAGTTATTGAGTCCATAAAGGACAGACAGGTTCCCACTCATTTTTATGCATAAATATTTAAGAACCTTTTAAATTTATATAGTGATTGATTATTTCGTCATATTATTATCTAAATACCATATTTTCCCCCTAAAAACATATTTTTCTTACTTGCTTATAATTTTATTTTCAGGAAAATACCCTGTCTTAGGTAAAATTTGATTAAATAATAAATTATAATAAATAGCAAATGAAGGAGGATACATGGAGAAAAAAAACACATAAGCTTCTTTTTTTTAATAATAGGAAGAAGTGCGCACAAATGTACATTAGATTTGATCTCTTCTGTATGGCAGCTATGATTTTGTTCTCTTTATACATACATTGGCATGATATCTTGCAAACGGCCTATCATAGAGCTTACACACAGTCCATTGACGGATCATGATAGTTTAAAATTTTGCAGAGTTTGTGGTGATATCCATGCACTGCCAGTCTTGTTACTGCACTGCGTATCTTGTTGTTTGGTCCATTCCAGTCTCGATTGGTCATTGCATCTGTTGCGTGAAAATCGTCCGGTATTTCTTTTCTCTTATTTTGTCTTATCTCCTTCAATGTAGTTTCCTGTATAGTACGTGGTATCAGGAACTTTGTGCGTAGATATTCCACGAGGAAAGGTTCCCATGTTAACTCATATGCACATCATATATAGGATTCTTCGAAACTTAGAAAACGTAATTTTAGTTGTCCAATTCCGTGTATTGTCGCCTCACTATGATCGTTATCCATTTATATAAATGCGGGTGCTGTGCGACAATGCTTAAGATGCGGAATTATTATAGTGGCGGTAGTCGGCATATTTATATTTAATCATATATAATGGCTGCGTGGAAACAATGCGAGCTGCTGGACAACCATCATAGTGAGGCTATATTCCACTGATTTGATGTATTTGTTATGGTTTAAGCAGCATGAGCCATTTAAGTAATAGTATATGACAATAAGTGTAGATGTGTAAATTCCACGTTACATAATACATATAGGCCTATGGATATATATTATAATAGGATTCATTTGAGGGAACGTGAATACATTATTAAATCAAAAGCGATCCGTAATAAAAAACAGTTTGCGAACACTTGCCAATATTTCGTTTGTAGTCATCAGAGTAATTCATAAAATGAGCAAATTTAACATATGCCATTTTTTTTGTATACAATAATTAAAGTAAGTATTGGAGAAATACAATATTGACAGAAACCTAATAGAAATTATTAAACAAACCTATAAAGATAACTCCGCTTATGTTAAAATGGGAAATATAATGTCTAATCCTATAAACACCTCAAAGAGATTTAAACAAGGGTGCAGTCTATCACCAATTTTATTTAATATTTATGTAGAATTTATATTAACGAAATGGAAACAAAGCTGCAAAGGTATGGGGATCCCAATAGGCAATAGATTTTTGCTGACATTACAATTTGCCGATGATCAACTGGTTTTAGCGCAAGACAATTTTGATATGGAATTCATGATAAAAAGGTTGAAAAGCACATATGAATCATGGGGTCTCACAGTAAATTTACAAAAAACAGAATATCTGGCAATAAATAGCAATGAAAGAGAAAACTTAGTATTGGAAGATGGAATCCAAATAAAGCAAGTGAAACAAACTAAATATTTGGGAATGATTATGGATAACATCGAAGGTATAGGCAAAGAGAACATAAAACATAGAATTGAATTGAGTAGCAAAATAATATCATCATTAAATTCCATATGGTGGGATAAGCATATTTGGAAAGACACAAAAAAATATATTGGTAAAACATTGGTGGAATCTGTTGCAATGTACGGAAGTGAGGTATGGACAATCAATAAGTACTACAAGAATAGACTAATAGCTCTAGAAATGGATTATTTACGAAGAAGTGCCAGAAAGTCTAAATTAGAACGTGTCACAGATAAGGAAATTAGAAACAAAATGGAAGCAGAAGAAAGCATAATTGAAAGAATTGAGGAAAAGGAATTAAAGTGGTTAGGACATGTTTTAAGAATGGAAGATGAGCGATGGCCGAAGCAACTATATGAATGGCATCCTAACAGAAAGAAGAAAAGAGGAAGACCAAGGTTAACATGGAAGGAAAACATGAAGACAGTAATGCAAGCTAGAGGGCTAAGCATCGAAGATGCCCAAGACCGTAGGCTTTGGAGGTTTGGCACGGGAAGACGGCAGCAGCTGTAAAAACCCGAAGATAGATAATTAAAGTTGTCTGATGATACATTTAACAACACGTGTAACATTTTGAAACATCCTGGATTTAAGCAATATATATATCATAAAAAAGTTACATGAATCTCAAATTATATTTATTCTGCTCTCGCCAAATATTGTTATGTCTTCCAAATTCTTATCTTACCACCGATGTGGCCTTGAGGTAGCGTACTATCTAGTCACGCAGCGGGCACGGGTTCGATTCCCGGTTGGAACAGGCTCCTGGGTGAGGTATTTTCGATGTTTTTCCTCACCTGTAAGACAAATGTCAGAAAGCCTAGGGCCCAACGATCCCTGAAAATCATGGCCATCATCATCGTTATCATTAACATCTTTATCATTTCACCGGTGTGGAAAGCAACGGGAAGCTACCACACCTACAATTCCCTAGTAAAGCTGCAAAGCATAGAATGAAAAGGCTTTAATTGCAGTCAAAGAACACTATAGAATGGCAGAACACTATAGAAACCTGTAAAATTTGAATTGAATTCGTCTTGGATGCATTCGTTGTTAAATGCAAATATCTATATGATTTGTGTTCGTCAATTGTTTCCAATATTATGAGATTTTTAATTTTTCAAAAATAAACTCATTTGTTTTGTTGTGAAGGGAAGTGCATCCTGCCAGGGGTCTGAGTAATTCCATCTCTTTTGCTTCGATTATTTTCCTCTGTGCTGCAGTTAGAATACAGTTTTCTGATCTGTATAAAAATTGACTAAATTTTTGTTTAGTTTTAGAATACTTCCCTTTCTCACTCTTCTTAACATCTATTATTATTAAAATTGTCCACCGCTTTATTTGCAGTTCTTAGAATCTTATATTCTAGTGAAGTAAATTAATTCTTAATATACAATTATAAAATATTCACCTGAAAGGTCCGTCTCCTCAACTTAATTATCATTTAACTGTAGCGCTTTCGGGACTACACCCATCATCGGCAGGATTCAAAACTGGTGTTTCACTGAAGATCTGGTAGAGGGGGTTACATGTATTGGGTTCGTTTTCGTTTATCAGGCTGTCATTGTGAGCTGCTTGTCATCTTTCCCATCTCTTCGAGTACGTTTATCTTCAGGGGAGGGATTATTTTCTCTGTGCAGTACTGTTAGAGTGTTTTCAATATTTAACATGCGATATCTCCTTCATGGATAACGTTTTTTGCATAGCTTGATTTTGCCTTCTGCGTGAATGAAGTCTCGAAAATGTTTCTTTGAATCTGATGTTAAAACTCCTGTTTGTCCTTCCTATATAAAATTTGTTGCAGTCCTTACATGTCAGTTTAGAAACTCCTTTGCTGTTGAAAATGTTATTTTCTTAAATGTTATTGTTTATTATGTTGTTTAAGTTGTTATTGGTTCTGTATGCTGATTTTTTACGTTTTTAGCCCGCGCTTTCTTTAGTTGCATTAGGCTAATTGTGTCGTTTCTTTTCCTGTGGATGTAAGTGTTTATCCATGTTTTCTTGTTGTTTGTCAGATTCTTTTTCTAGTTTAGTTATGTGTTTTTCTTCCTTTTTTGTTTTTTTACGAGCTTATCTATGAATTCTTCATTATAGCCATTGGTTTTTGCCATATACTTAATGTAGTTGAGTTCTTGGATATAATTGTCTTTGCTTAATGGGAGTTTCAACATTCTACTGACTAAGCTATTAAATGTACTAATTTTCTGTTTTTTTCTAATTTTCTAATGATGGGACAAGTCCCGAAAGCGCTACAGTAAAATGATAATTAAGTTGAGGAGACGGACCTTTCAGGTGAATATTTTATAATTTTATATTAATTTTGAATAAACCTCAACGGAACACATCATGAATCTTATAAAAGTAAATTAATTCTTGCATACGTTTTATCTGTGGATCACGTTACACCATCCCTGGAACAATTGGCATGGCTTCCTCTACAAGATCGTAGAACCATCCATTCCCTATGCCTTCTCTATAACATATTACACATATCATTGCCTTATTATTTATCACACCGCTTCACTAGACTCTCTGATACACATAAATTAGATACCCGATCCCTTGAGCGCAGTGTCCTTTATATCCCTCCTCATCATACTACCTATTATTCGAAATCTTTTACAATGTCTCTTGCTAGAACATGGAATTCACTTCCACCCTATGTCAGAGACTGCCAAACTTTACCATCTTTCAGAAACAAATTGAAAATAAAATTACTAACAGAAACAACTCACTAATATTACTTTTTAAAAAAATAATGATGTGTTTTTCATTATTTAATAAAAATATATTTAAGATTCGTTAATATATTTACCTAATGCCTTGTATAAAAATCATATATTAATTCATTGTAGTTTATTACTTACTTTGTAATATTTCTTTCTTTTCTTTTTATGTATAGTATATTCGAGCTGTCATTCCTTTCTGTATTCATTCTATCATTAATTTAATTTTACTTGTATTTGATTTCATTGTACTATTAGACATTATTTTCTTTATTATTGAATTTGACAGATAATTAATTGTTTAGTATGACTATTATTGTAATTTTTTGTATTTATATGTAACATATGTTTGTCCTGGTGAGTGGAAGAGAAGGCCACATGGCCTTAAACCACAAGGCTAAACAAATCTATTCTATTCTGTTCTATTAATAAATGACAAGATATACAAATTACGGTTCCATTTAGTTGACAAAATACCTTGGCCTTTAACAGTGGCTACTGGGGCTTTAATCATAATAACATGCCTTATTAAATGATTCCATGTCCATTATCTTATGTGGCGGAGAGGTCCTTTGAAGATGTAAATAATTTTTACTACTGCAATAAGGGTTAAAAGAGGTAAGATTCTCGACGTGCTGCCTTGTCACGCAGCGGGCCCTGGTTCGATTCCCGGTCGGGACTGGCACCTGGATGAGGTTCTCCCGGGGTTTTTCCTCACCAGTAAGACAAATGTTAGGAAGATTAGAGACCAACGGTCCCCGAAAATCATCCGACTATCATCATCATCCTTATCACTATCATCATCATTCTTCATGGTGTGGAAAACAACGGGAAGCTACCACACCTACAATTGCCTAGTAAAACTGCAAAGCATAGCATGAAAATGCTATGATGCCAGTGAAAGATCTGCCTTCGGGCAGAATTACTATGGATGGATGGTTTATTAAAATTATTAGTATTATTATTATTATTATTACTATCATTATATTATTATTACTCTTTATTATTATTATTATTATTATTATGTTTATGTATAAACAGGTTTACAATGAATAAAATATCTTCCTGAGCCCAAAGTTCTTCAAATTCTTATCTTCTTTCTCCACTATTCTCTGTCTTCCCATTCTAATTCATCCAGACCTTGCTCCCTCATACCTCTTCTTACATCATCCATCCATTTAAATCTAGGTCGACCTCTCTTTCCTTTCTTAGGAGGAATTCATTCCAAACTTGTCTGGGTAATTTTTCTGTGGCATCCTAGGTATATGCCTATACCATCCTAGTTGTCTGTATCTCACAAAATATAATATTGAATTTTGAACTTTCATTTATTATCTGATTAATATTAATATTAATATTATTATTATTATTATTATTATTATTATTATTATTATTAGTATTATTATTATTACTTTTGAATATTGTTGTTGGATGACGTTACAAAAAGTTCAAATGAATTCACAGCATAAATGGTTTCAGTTGAGAGGGTTTATCGAGGTCCGGTTATTAAAACGTTTCTTGCCGGTTCGTTACATTCGATATGCATATAATCTCAGGAATTTTATTGACAGTCGGAAAAATGACAATAACAATTAATCACTTTAAAAAATAAATATAACATTTCAAATATAACATTTATTGATTCTAAATAAAACTGTTAATAATGGATTTTCATTTATTTACATAATATGCGTGCTATATTACGGATAATTTAATTGAAGTATAAATTCGGGCGCAAAGTTAAAGTGTTCAATTAGGTTACCGCTAAAATTTATAAGTATTAAATTTGATGTTACTACGAATTCCAGTTCAATATTTCAAAGTTTTTAATGACAAATTTTAATCACACACTTCCGCGGCAAGTTCGCGACTTACGCTGAAATAATATTTCCGACTTCGCATCTCGGAGGTTAGTGAGGAATGTTTTTCTGCAATTTAGAAGATGCATTCGGTTTAACGCTCTGTCCTTGCTCATAACAAGTATGCTGTATTGTACAATTTGCATCGTTTATGTTACATGGATATTGATTGGATACTCATTCTCTTGTAGTGTAATAAGCTCTCTCACGAGAAACTAAAAAATCTAGCTCTGTTCGCAAAACACACGAACTTTTACTTAACACCCATGTGTGCTAATTTACCCAGATTCGGTGTAGTTATCTCTTTAAATTTCAAAGCCGCACCGATGCCAATTAGTTTTGGAAGCAATTACGTTATAATTGATTTCTTAGATTGCTCGAAAACTCTGGAAACCGAGTACATAAAACTCATTTTCTTTCAGCTTGAAACGTCGCAAGAATTTTACCCTTTCTAAATTTTACTATTATATATAAGTTCCTTTTGCGGATTGTTTTTTTCTAGTATAATTATTTTAGCAATGAGTATAATTACATTTTGTTGTCCCCTACTCACTCGTTTTAATCATATACCTCACAGGTTGCAAGATTAATTAAATTAATTTTAATCAATTGAGTTGGTGTTTACTTGAAGAAAATCCATATTTATTAATTAAATAAAACTAAAACGTAGTTTTATTTTTATTTAATTAATGAATTATTTTTCTTAAATGCCCCAGGTTTGTCTTTCGACATTCCTGGTTTCTCTCCTACTTGTAACCCACTTCTGAGGTTGCGGCGCCTGGAAGGCGGGGTTACGTTACCCTCGATGATATGATGGGTGATGATGATGATAATGGTGCGCCAGGAGAGTCTCTAATCCTAAGCTTTAACCTAAGATGAATATGAATGATGATGATTGCGATGGCCTGATATTTGTCTTACAGCTGAGGAAAAACCCCGATAAAAACCTCACCCAGAAAAACTGTCCCGACCGGGGATCGAACCCGGGCCCGCTGCGTGACAAGGCAGCACGCTACCCCGAGACCACAGCGGTGGACTTAAAGTTAAATATACTTTATTTTAATTAAATGATTACTTGAATCAATCTCTGCTCCTAATTTTTGTCCTACCAGCATTTTTGTGATTCGGTAGAGTTGTAACATTTTTTAATTTGTTTTATAAATTAATTTTATTTGAGTCATATATTCACGGGAATTTATACATGGATCAATGTAATTTTTCTTCATAGTATAAATCCTGCTTCAATTTTCAGATAAATTCTCTCACAAATAAATTACAAAGGCATCAGGTTCGGATGGGATCCCATCAGAACTGATTAAATCGGAAGGAGAAAAAATTAATGGGCAATATTCATCGGTTGGTTAGTCTAATTCGCTGGTTGAGTGGAAGAGTGGGCCTTACGGCCTTACCTCTGCCAGCTAAAATAAAGCATTATTATTATTATTATTATTATTATTATTATTATTATAATTTGAGAAAAAGATATTCTTACAAAGGAATGGACAAAACCGATAATGATATGAATGGAGATGAAAAAGGTTGGATGATTCTTAATTCCCACCCTTACATCCAATAATAATTTATTTTAAATTTATAAGATTTACATATTATTGCGCAATATATTTTAATATAGTGCACTTTTGCATGTAGGCTATTTTCAATGTTACAGTCGTCATTGCCTAATTTTGTTTGGACCGGGTAGGTGATTATATGGTCAGCTATCTTACCAGGAGGTGTTAATTAATTATGAATTTTTCTGATTGGTTACTATGTTATATCAAAGGCGGTTCTGTTCATTCAGGACTGCCACCTTAATTTACGTATATCTTGGAATGTTCTCGAAACTTGATTTTAATATAAAAATGTATACATATAGATTGCATTTGCTCCAGGCCTCATACGAAGGGCAACATTTATTGTGAGCAGAATCTCTGCTCTTTGTCTCGGTGATGAAGCGTCTCGTTACTTTTAGTATATTAAAAAAAATATCTGAAGTATAGTGCTCAGTGAATATTAAATTAATCTGATCTTATAAATAACTTCAGTGAATCTATTGAAGAAATTACGTTGAAGTGATCATACACGTGTGAATTTAATAAATATTTATTTTTTTATAAATTTGCCCATATGCGATCTTACTTTCTACAGTCCAATCTGCACATCATGGCCATGAAACGGTTCCAGAACTGGAATCTGCCATACCACAGATTACAACAACTACAAGGTCATCTCATTGATTTTAACTTCGTAAAAAATTCTAACAATTATAATATACCCTATATTACCGACGCAACAGCTGATTAATATCAATGTGAATTTAGAAGAAATAGGTCTACAATAGATCACATTTTTAGTATACGACAGATGTTAGAAAAAAATGGGAACATAATGGCACTGTACGTCAACTTTATGTACAGTTCAAAATGACATACGATTCGATTAAGAGGGAGAAGTTATATAGTATCCTGCAGGAGTTGCGAAGTCCTAAGGAGCAGAACTTATTCGAATGTTTCTAAATGGATAAAAAGGTAGGTGCGTGTAGACAAACAGTATTCAGATAATTTAAAGTTCACAATGGGTTTACAGCAAGGAGATGGACTACCTCCTCTACTATTCAATTTTTGTACAAGAGCATGCCATCACATATTTAGAGGATGAAGGAAGCCTATAACTCTCTTGTTTTAATAGGATGTTAATTTACGCTGATGATGTAGTATCACCAGACGATAGCGATGATATATTAAGAGCAAATACCTATAACTCTCTTGTTTTAATAGGATGTTAATTTACGCTGATGATGTAATATCACCAGACGATAGCGATGATATATTAAGAGCAAATACGCAGACTCTATTCAGTAATACTAAATAATTTGAAATAGAGGTAAACATCAATGAAACTAAATAAATATATGGTCACACAAATAAATACACATAGAAATGGACAGAAAATGAAAAATGCGGGAAATTTTGAAAAAGTGGCTTAATTCAAATATCTAGGAATATTAATTGTAAACCGGAAAAAGATGCACAATATATTAAACACAGGTTGAAGTCCGGAAATACATGCTATTATGCTTTGAAGGGGTGCTTGTCATCCCAATTTCCTTAAAAAAACTAAACTGAAAAATATACAACGATTATTCTCCAAGTTATATGGATACGAAGCATGGACTCTTACTTTCAGAGAATAGAAAAGTTTAGTATTCATGACTAAATGTATTCATGACTAAATTTCTTAGGCAAATATTTGGAGCAGAGAGAAAGACGAATAGAAAATACTACAAAATTATGAACTACATAATCTTTATGGGAAACCAGATGTGATAACAGCTAAAAATATCGAAGACTGCAATGGCCAGGATATGTAGCACGAATGAGGAATGAAAGAAGGGCTTGGAAGCTCCTTGTAGATAAACCAGATGGAAAGGGTCCAGAACGTAGGCCAGGAATAAGGTGGGTGTAACATTAATCACGATTTGACTTAATTTTAATTATAAGACTTCATTATACCTTTTTTTTACACCGTCTTCCTCAACTACAATAATTCATGTCACAACATTCGTTACATCATAACATTTCTAAGCTTTTCGAAGTCATGGCTTCATCTTCAGGAATCTTTTAGATATTGAAATTATTTATATATTTTATAAAATCTTAGGAATTTAACGATGTAACGAAGATTGTGACATGAATTATTGTAGTTGAGGACAACGGTGTAAAAAAAAAGTATAAAAAGTTTTATAATTAAAATAATTGTTATCTCAACGGTGTGAACATAAAAAAAATGATTATTAAAAGTATAGATTTGACGTAAGTAAATTATATAGAGGATGATGCGCGGACATACACTCTCCATGCATCCCTATACTTATAATGTTTTCCAATCACGCCCTATATAGTTCTACCTCAAATCTTAGTTAAATGTAATTCTCCCATCTGGTTACATACTAGGGTTTTCCCGCTTGTTTTCCTAGAAGTCCTACAAGAAGTTTCCATGTCTTTCATCAATTCCGCATTTGTGCCACATGTCTTGCCATCGCAGCCAACAAGATTTAATTATTCTTATTACATCTGATTTCCCATAAAGATAATATATCTCACAGTTAATGTAGTCTTCGCCATTCTCCTGTCTGTTCGTCTCTCTTTGGTCCAGTAACGTTCCTAAGAATTTCATTTTCAAATACTCATAATATTTTCTATATATAAAAACATAAAAAAAAGAATATCAGTACATCAGGTGCAGAACTTTCAGTAATCAGTGAACACATAATTAATCAAAATCATAAAATGAAATGGAATGACATACAAATTTTACACAAAGAAAATAATTACAAAAAAAATATTAATAGCAGAAATGGCCTATATAAAAAATAAAATAAAGTATTAAATAAACAAAAAATATTTAAATTAATGGTGTGAAACATATGATTCCTTGTTAAAATAGTTTTAATTATAAATTGGAATTTTAAATTTGTTCATTTAAATGTATATAAAAAAAACTAACTCAAACCGCATTGGTGATGGTAACTATGTAATATAAACAACCATGTCTTGAAAATGATCTCACACAAGGAAATTGAAACGTCGATTTGATAAATTAATTTTTTAACTGAGATAACGATTATTTCTTCTTGTAATTATACTAATAATAATAATAATAATAATAATAATAATAATAATAATAATAATAATAGTAAAGTAAGGTGATCCCACAACAGGCCCGGAGGCCCTTGGGGTAGTAGGAGGTTAAGGCTCCCACTTTTTCTAGACAATCGGCACTTTATGTCAGCCGGGTTGTCAGCCCTGCGTGACGGCAGCCTTTACCCCAGAACAAGCGTCTGGTACTCATTTCCGTTAGAGGCTGAGTCGACCCCAGGGCCATAGTGCCGCCAGAGGGTTTGGGTCAGTTTAAAAATCCTGACCCCAACGGGACTTGAACCCTCGACCCTCCGGCTTGTAGCTCAGTACCTTAACCACTACGCTACGGCGTGCACCAATAATAATAATACTAATAATAATAATAAATAATAATAATAACAATAATAATAATAATAATAATAATAATAATAATTATTATTATTATTATTATTATTATTATTAACTACTGTCAATGAACAGTATTTAAAAACGTATTACGTATTTTCTCTTCCATTAAAGTAGGCCAAAGAGTTCATATTTCTTTTAGGTATATAATTGATAATATATGTATAATTTAACCCTGCTGAAGTGGAATTGAAAAACTTACGGTCTTAACGCCATCAGTTAAAATAAACGATTATTATTATTATTATTATTATTAATATTATTATTATTATTATTAGGTAATTAATGCATAATGTTAATAATACAACATGTATTTACAGTAAATATTTTTTTTGTATCTAAATTACAACTTAAGGAAGACATAATTATAATCAGAACTAAAACAGAAACAGGATATGCAATTCTTAAAATGTATTTATTGTTTAAAGGAAGAAAATTATAAGTACAAACCTATGTATGTCGTGCATTTAAGTAGAATCCAAATTTGACAGTTACTACAATGTTCAATTGTTTTTTAAAAGAGCGAAATATTTTAAAATATAAGTCACTAAAAAAACAAACACTAGGGGTCTACAGAATTGAAACTAAATATGTTTGATACCCTTATAATTCCTTGTCAATTTACATTTGCCGTATGATACTGTAGTTTTATGTAGCTCAGTATCGTTTCTTGCAATTGTCTGCAGATGCCATGAAAATTGACTCCAAAATCTTTCTTATACCAAATAAAATACCTCGAATAAGAGATTATCTGAATATTTCAGGTCATACAAGTGGAACTCAAGCTTTCCCCAGGGATCTCAGCTGCCTTATTGCAGTTTCTGCACCATGGATAAAACCACTTTAGGAAATCGATAGACTCAATCAACTTAGCATTAAAAATTAAGTCACTCCACATATCCTAGCTTCAAAGTCAATCTCTGACGCTTTCAAATAGTTTCTCTCCTGATCGAATTCTTAGCGTCAAATCCAGCAGCATTCTTCCAGTTAAACTCCCGTATAACAACACATTAATCAAATAAAATGTTGTTTGAATATTTGAAAATTGTAAAAATATTTAAATATCCTTATAAAACAATGAAATTATTATATATGTATTTCATAATTTGTACATATTTTAAGTTATGTACGCATTATAACATTATAACATATCCAAATTCTTCACTACATTCCTCGAGGCAGAAGATCTGTGGGTCGACCTTTTCGGAAATGGCGGGAGACCGTAACGGGCCACTGGGCCTAATACTTGAAAGGCAGATGATGATGATGATAACATATGCAATTAATAAATAAAAACCCACAAATGTACTCAATTCGTGTCCAACTCAGAGTCTGGTCGTGAGATGAGATGAAGCCCCTTATATAGAGATCTGTGAATGACAAGGTAGACCACTCCTGACTTGCCAATACAGGGGCAGGTGAACGGAATGAAACGAAATGGATGAGACGAGTATGGAGAAATGGTGAAATGAAATTGTGGCAGGGGAGAACGGGAGAAAACCCCGAGAAAAGCTCCGTTTCGTCCACCACGAAACACACATTGAGTGACCGAGACTCGATCTCGGGACCCCAGCAGCGAGAGGCGAGCGTCTAATCTCTTGCGCCACGGAGCTAATGCTACTTATTTTACGGAAAGAAGATAAAAAAATAAAAACCGAAAGTCATGTGGCGCGAAAGGGGAATGAAAGTCGTGCATGAAAGCTTCTTGTAGGAAAACCAAAAGGAAAACGTCCAGCTGGTGAACAAAAAATCAGGTGGGATAATAACAGTAATCATGATTTAAGTGGAGTAAATTATACAGACTATTTAGCTCATGCCACAAATGCTAGTCAATGACAAATCATGTTTTAATTAATGTTGTTTTACAACCAATGACACTCGTGTTTCACCTCCCTCTGTATCGATTTCTCTTTATCACCTCCTGCTTTTGAGATAAAGAAAGCTCCTCCTTTTTAATGTTCTGAACAGGTCAAAGCATTATTTTTCTCTAAAAAATACATTGAATATAGCAAATAATGAAAAGATTCCTTGATTTTACTGAGTTGTTTACTAAAAAATAAATGAATAACCCGTAATGTTGATTATGATATATAGTTTGATGTGTTTCATTATTTCTCCACTTGGGTGCACTCTTACAATATTGCGATCTTATTTGGCAATAAATAATATGATCAAGCAGCAGTGAACGAACATAACCTCACATTTCTGATTTGTTTTCAAACATCGCCGTTTACATTAAATATATAAATATTTTAAAATAACTATAGTTAAACAATGATTTGTGAGTAAACAGCTTAATTTTATTCGTTAAATGGTCCTAACAAATGCCACTCCTGATTTCCAAATTCTCTAGATAATTTGGAAATTACTCGTGGCATTACTTATGAGGATGATTTGAATATATTAGTTCAGGTTGGGATTTATTGAAAGCTTATGTCCGCGCAGCTATGAACCCATGGCTTCCATAGTGCCAGTAAGGTAAAACAAAGACAGAAACGTTTTGGCAGTAACCTAAACTTCGACTTGCCGCAGAGACTGCACCATGTCCTTAATGCTTGCTATTATTTCATCTTCAACGTTCGGTATTACGAACATATTTCCTTTTATATTCTTTCTTACCGACAGATGTAAATTTCACTCTCTCATTTATTTCCAAATTTCTGTACTTTTGCACTCCTTCTTACCTGTAATCCATATTTTATATGTATTATATTGCGATACGAGTATTGTAAACACTTTATACGGATCGAGGAAAAATTAAAAAACAAAAACGAGGCGCTTGCGCCTATTTTTTTTTTTTTAATTTCCCAGATTCCGTTTTGTGTTTACCACACGAGTATTACAAACTATTTTTTGCACTACGTGTATTTATTTCAGTTATTAAGATATTAATCAAAATTTAATAAAATATAATTGAAGATAAATGTTAATATTTCAGAAGCAGAATCGGTCATATGTGTTGCTATGGAGAAATAATAAATATTGTTGGTCATGTCGCTATCTTATTTTGTTAAAACTGTAAAACCAATTTGATTTGAGATTTATTTCTGATTATGGAGAAAGTTTTAGACGATGTGTGCAGTGATGATGAAATAGAAGAGGCGCGGAAAGCTGGATGTGATGAATTAATACCGAAATTAATACAAATTGCAGTATCACTATCAATATTTCAAAATAAATGTTTTTACTTACAGCACTAGTGCTTTTGGAAAATTTTTAAGTATTGAGATTTCTTTTGTTTTCTTAGCATCCAAGATTGTTTGCGGGAATGTCAAATTACGGTACACATAAACAATAACAGTAACTATACAATATTAGTTACATAGTGCAAAAAGGTTATAATTTTGACACAATGTCACAAGAAATCAGTTTCCTAACGATACCTCCATCGTAGGACCCACTTATTTCGCAGTAGCCATTGCCAGCTGCTTGAATTCCTGCACTCAAGATATGAAGGGTTGCCCACACTGAACACATTCAAGTTAATCTCGTACTAATATCTTTTTCTCTTTTAAATAATGAAATTTAATCAATACCATGGTAGTTTTATTTTCATTAAAAATATTATGTGGTTCTATATTTTATTCGTTAAATTTAGACTAAATCAAGACATATTTTAAATAGTAGGCCTATTATAATGTGGGAACATTATACATCATTTATTATTTTATGTTTCAGTACTTTATAATTGTTGGTTTATTGCTATGATATAGTATATATAGTTGATTTCATAATACCTCTGGGTGTATTAAAACTTTCAAAATTCCCGCGCAGACATCACGTTTACCATGCATACAAAAATATTAATTACAGAAATCAAACATTTCCAATTAACAAAATTAACTTTTAAACATAATTTAGTCTGTATTTGAACTCAAATAGAAATTACATTTGTTAAATTTTCGTGTGAAACTCACATTACGGAAACTGACTGCAGATTGACCATTTGAATGTTCATATCACCAATTACTTTTCTAGCATTGAGAATTTTGTTAACAATGAGTTGGATGAGGATTAACTTGCCTGGTTCTCCAAGTATGGCAAAACAACAGTTTCCAAAACAACATCAAGTCTAACTTTCATTCATGTCACAAAAATATCACATTCCTTATATTGCTACTCTTAACTAACTGAGTGGCACTATCAAATCCCTAGGTTCATAGCCGCGCAGATATGATCTCTCCATACATCCCTATCCTGAGATAATATTTTCCAATCATTCCCTGTATAATCTACTTCCCTCAAATCATAGTTAATGTTATTCTCCCACTATATATTACTACTATGGCGTGGTAAATTAAGTAGGATAGTAGCTGCAGAAATGAAGTTATTAAGACCTTTAGGGGTTATAGCTTTATGACCACAAACGAAATGAAGATATCCGGACAGTTCTCAAAACACCAGCAATCACTGAAACCATCGAAATATACCAAAATAGTAGGCATGAACACCTCCTTAGAATGCAACAACATAGACTACCTCTGAAGCTATTCAACTACAGACCCACAGGGCGAAGAGATCCAGGATGACCTAAGAAGCGATGGAGAGACCAAGTTCTATCCTGAAACGGAACATGTTAATGGCCTAATCCCCGATTGGTATTGATGATGATGGCGTAGCCATATGTTGAGCCTTAACTCCTACTTTATTAGGAGCTACTACATGAAATTTAAATTAGTTACGCTTATTTGCCTATATATACCATGTATGGATTGCGGTCAACTTACCGACCCAATGACACATCTAGCAAACAACTAGGATGATGAGGCATTTTTATTCAGATATAAGGATATTATACAATCTTGAAAATCTTCTGTCTCGGTACCCTTGGCATAAAGTTCCTCCGAGGACTTGCTCCTTGGATTTCTTCATCTTAAAAAATCCATTGACCCGGCCGGGTTTAAACACGCGACCCTTAGGACCAAAGGCAAATCATATTCCTTACAGTAGCCTACAATTTTCTTGACTTCTCGGGCAGTAACTTTTGTTTCGCTTCACTTGCCAATTCACACATTTCTTCTGAAATATTTACATATTCCTACATTTTGAAATATTAGGGCTGTAATTGCATATACAAGCAAATTGAAAGTACACATAATTATAAAATATAAATGAAGTAAAAATAACAAATTAACGAAACAAGAACAACTGAAATTATAACTTATAAAATAAGTAGTCACAAGATGAATTACAATGTGGTGTAAATAGCATTTACAAATGTATTAAATGCTTGTGTAAAACATTTACGCTTTAAAATACCAATTTTGTTGGATTACGTAATACTTGATTACATTCAGTTAAATTAATATCTATAATGTATCGCTTATATCCATGAGATGCACAGTCTAAAATAAGGTGTTGAACAGTTTCTTCAGTACCACAGGAGCATATATATATATCCATTTTGAGATGGAATATGAAACCTTTTCAGAGAATATTTAAACTTTCCATGTCCAGACATGAATAGTGTTAACACAAAAGAGGATACACAATGTTTCACTGACTATTTAACTCATGCCCCAAATGGGAGTTAATGACCAATCACGTTTCAATGAATTTTGTTTTACAACCAATGGTAGTCGTGTTTCACCTCGATATTTATCGAATTCTGTTTACCAAAACAAATACTCCTTTTTAATATTCTGAACAGGTCAGAGCATTATTTTGCAGTGACTGACTATCCAACAAATACATTGAATATAGCAAATAATGAAGATATTCCTTCAAACTACACATTTGGTAATATTGTGTGTTCAATAATTGTGTTTTTAAAAAATATTTTACTGAGTTGTTTCCTAAAAATATAATTAATAACGTAGAATTTTGGTTATAATATAAAATGTGATGTTTCATTTTGTCTCCAATTGGGTGTATTCTTACAATATTGCGATCATATTTGGCATTAATAATATGATCAAGTTGCATTGATGAACAAATCAAACATAACCAAACATTTCTCATTTGATTTCAAACAACGCTGTTTACATTAAATACATAAGTATTTTAAAATAACTACATTTATATAACGATTTGTGAGTAAACAGCTTAATTTTATTCGTTATATAGTCCTAACAAATGTCACTTTTGATTTCCAAATCCTCTAGATAAATTGGAAATCACTCGTGGCACTACTTACGATAATCTATATTGAACAGTTGGAAAATACGCCTCTTTTGTTACTGCACCATTGACACTACTTGTTCAAAGAGTAGACCAATTATTTTTCTATTAATGTTGTAGTTTTTTATGTTTAATTCCTTTCTGATATCAGTATGGTTCTTCTTTTGTATAAAATTTAGATATATAGCATATAATATAGTGTCTTGCATTCTGAGTGTAATGCATTAATTATTATTTGTTTAATATGTCAACAGATGGCAGAAGTATTTAGATGTTTATTTCCTGATAACTGAAAACTACTATTTAAATAACATTGTATGCGAGAATAATAATATGGGTGAATGACTGCGTGATGATAATAATAATGTCAAAACACCGAACTCAGTGGATACTGACACCTTCATCTCACCTTTACACAAATTTATAGTTTTTTTTGAGGGAGTTCAATTAAATATTTCACAAGAGTTAAACAGCCAGAGATTGTAGTAAGTGATACCCTCTTATTTAGGCGGTATGGACACACTTCTACACTACAATATCTTGTGCCACCGCACTAATAAGGGGCAGATCCATCACATAGGGGTTGTCAGCCCTACTCACTCACTCACTAAGCAAGCTTGTGATTTGATGGATTCTGCTACCGCAAACTACATGCCATCAATGGCTTTACGCTAGCTTTCCATTTTTTATGCTATGAAAAATGCCTTTCTCCTCTTCCATTCATTGGGATTGGAAGACCATATCGGGCCAATAATGCATTTCTTCATCAGTATATTATTTAACAGTACGCTATATATATATATATATATATATATATATATTTTATCGGCCTCAGTAGTCTAGAGGCTAAGTGCTTTGCCTCTGCTCCCGAGGATAGCTAGTTCAAGCACGGCGGGAGTCGATTATTTTTTTGGATAGAAAAATCCATGGTACAAGACTCTTAAATTTTCCTATTGTTATATTTGTTTCTTTTTTATTAATATATCTTCAATGTTGAACACGTGCCTGAGTTGATATGTTTCATATAAAGTTACTTTCTAAGAGAGTAAATGGGATATGGGCGAAAATATTTCTGGTTTGTGTCTCTATTAAACATCTCCCAGCTATATTGTATGGATTCTTACTTTAAGGGAGAAAAAAAATATTACGAATATTTGAGATTGAAGTCCAGACAAGCAAAAGGAGAATATTATAAAACAGTGAGCTACTTGATCTTTATAGGAAACCAAATATAATAAAACAATTGAATCTCATAGACGGTGATGGGCAGGAAATGCGACACGAATGAGGAATGGAAGAGTAGTATGGAAACTCCTTATAGGAAAACCAGAGGGAAAGCGACTAGTAGGTAGGCCAAGAATGAGGTGGAAGAATAACATTATCCATGATTTTAGGAAAGTATATTATACAGGAGATGTGTGAAAATTATTGTTTTAGGATAGGAACGTATGGAAAGATTACGCCCCTGTGGCCACGAAATTACGGGTGTGATAATGCCAGTGAGTTAGGTATCTGCATTAAACATATACATTTTATCATAATAAACACCTTCACGGATTAGACCATTTGGCCAGTTTCGAGATCAAGTTTAAGCTGGGATTTGTTCTCTCCTTCTCCATAGAGGCCGACTTTGATCCCTCGGAGAGAGTACTGTAGTCATTGGTAATGTTCTTAAATACTCGTACCTTGTAAAGTTTTCTTCCACAATAATTGGCAGCTCTACCAGCAAACCCTATTCCCACGACCATGAAGACGGCCTTATGATTTTGTTCGACCTCTGGTCAATATAACCATCTAGTTCAATCAAAAAGGAGAGGGTATAGCGACCATTCGGCACTTTGGTGCCGAATCATCCGACTAAGGAAGAAAACCCAGACAGATGAAAAGTAGGAGTGGAGACCTTCAGAATGCAACCACATCACACACCACACCTGCCCAGCGATGGACGACTAAGTCATCCGGGGGACACTTCATGTCTTGTAAATCTTCAAAAGAAAAGTAGGATTGCAGTAAATGTATTTACGTTTTACTGACAGAAGGGAGAAAAATCATGAACATTTAGTATTCATTAAAATTATAGAAAATTTAGGAGTACCGCAGTAGACTTATAGAGAAATACAAAACTTTTGGCTGAACTGCACTTCTACTTACTCTTGACTTTTCAGTTTATTGTTGAAAACTATAGCTCTTCTTCTGTATTTTTTAAATATTTTTAACGTTTTCAAACAATTTTATATTATTAGACAATTTCAAGTATTTATTTAAATACGCAAATCACAATATCATGACACTGTTAGACAATATTGTGTTGTTAACTGCTATTTTCTCCACAGAGTATATTACTTAGTCTATGATTTTTCTATCGCTGGTTTGGGTTATCGCTGGTTGGAACGAGTTTAGGAAGTGATAAGTAAGTGTACACCCATTTTTAATAGACGTTTGGTAATATTAATATTATTAATATATTTCTTTAACATATATTTGGGGATTTATTGCAAATAATGGTCATTTAAATTTCATAGCGACGTGCAGCCATCTAGCATAAGCTGCATGAGCTTTAGTACGATATCGATAATAATCGATATGTGGCAAGGATGGTGAGTTATCGCTAGCTCCATAAACTCTGGCGCATGCGCACTATTGTTCTATAGGACTTTGAAAAATATATCAAGTAAGTTTAAGTGCAGTTTTTCCAAACTTTTAAATCCTTAGTACAAAAAAATACTAGTGTTATCACAAAGCTAGTCATTAGGTTAGAAGCACTCCTAATATGGATTTAGGTTTATTTAATTAAGAAAAATAAACATGTACATGGATAGAATCAAAGCAAGGGTCATTGTGTGAAATGTTACCAAGATACTCAAATGACTGAGAGGCCAATTATACAAATTACGGCTATTACTGTCCCTTTGATCAGAGGTGTCTTGTTACTCCAGTGTGTCAACATGCCTAAAATTTAATTCAAATTACTAAATCTGATTAATTTAATAACGTTTACAGGTAGGCTATAAAGAATGAATATTGAAAGTTGGTTATTGTCATCTGAGTACTCGATGTCACTAAAAAATACAATTCCCTCATTGATTCAATAGACACATTCTGAAGCCCGTCGCCCATTCATGCAAGTGCCTGAAATACACATAAACACATACCTTTATCATAAGTAATGTTACTCTAGATTACCAAATCCTCTAGATAAATTCACTCGTCACTTCGATACTCGTGAATTTATCTAGAAGATTTGGAAATCAAGAGTGGCATTTGTTACGACTATTTAACGAGTAAATTTAAGCTGTTTACTCAAAAATATTTATTTATTCTTCTTTGTCTTCACTTCCTGGTTTAGTCATTAGTTGCCTGTTCCCTCTTCACTAATAGCTCTAAGACCATCTCTTCCGAGGACGTCCGACATCTCTTCTTCCTCTCGGAAAATAATGTAAGATTTTATTTGGTAATTACTTTCTTCCATTCTTTCTACATGTTCTTTCTGCTGAATCTTGTTGTTTAAATATATTTTCTTTTATGGAGTAGATCTGCAGTTGTTCGCGAATATCCTCGTTTCCCATCTGATCAATTCTAGTACATCCTTTTACTCTTCTTAAAAAATTCAACTCGGCTACTTTGATTTTATTTTCTTGTTTGGTAGTGATAATCCAAGATAGAAGATAAATATTTATTTAAATATAGTTATTTTAAATATCCGTATATTTAATGTAAACGGCGATGTTTAAAAATACATCATAAATGTGTGGTAATGTTTCATTGGTTTATCCACTGTAACTTGATCATGTTATTTTTTTGTGAAATAGGATCCCAATATTGTAGGAATGTATCCTACTGGAGAAAAAATGAAACATATAAAACTGTATATTATAACAAACATTGTAAGTTATTAATTTACTTTTTTAGTAAACAACTCATTAAAATAATTATTTAAAAACGGTTATTGAGCACACAATTATCAAATGTGTAGTTCAAAGGAATCTGTTCATTATTTTCTATATTCAATATATTTTTTGGAGAGTCAGTCATTGCAAAATAACGCTCTGATATGTTCAAGATATTAAAAAGCAGCAGCTTTCGTTATCACGAAAGCAGGAGGCGGTTAAGAGAATTCGATACAGAATGATTGAAACAAGATTGTCATTGGTTGTAAAACAAAATTCATTGCAACGTGATTGACCATTTACTCCCATATGGGGCATGAATTAAATGGTTAATTTAAATGTTCTATTACATTAACGCATTTCCAGCTCTCTCCTAACAGGCACTTTTATGTGCCATACATCCACCGGGCCTCGATCTATCGGGAGAAGGATTTTAACTACTGATCACATACATACTTTTTAGACCACACGTGGACATGGAGGGTATCCCTGAATGAGTGATCAGCTTAATGTCAGGCCTCCACAACAAACACAACAACACAACATTCACACACACATTCATATTAAACATAACGAATATAATGATTATGATGGCCGGATGATGTTCGATAACCGTTAGCGCCTTAAATATTCCTGACATTTAATTTAAATATAAGTTTTAATATATATATGTATACATGGGGGCACGCCGTGGCGTAGTGGTTAATGCATTGAGCTACAAGCCGGAGGGTCAAGGGTTCAAGTCCCGTTGGGGTCAGGATTTTTAAACTGACCCAAACCCTCTGGCGGCACTATGGTCCTGGGGTCGACTCAGCCTCTAACGGAAATGAGTACCAGGAGCTTGTTCTGGGGGTAAAGGCGGCCGTCACGCAGGGCTGACAACCCGGCTGACAAAAGTGCCGATTGTCTAGAAAAAGTGGGAACCTTAACCTCCTACTACCCCAAGGGCCTCCGGGCCTGTAGTGGGATCACTTTACTTTATATATGTATACATATTAAGAATTAGCCCATAATCATCCGATTTCGAGCAAGGGCCTCCTGCGACTGCAGGATGGCTTATGTTATATCCCCGGGTTAATATATATATATTATTTTATTTATTTTCTAGAAATATAATAATCATAATAATAAAATAATAGTAGGCCTAAAAATGGAAATAAAACACAGAGCGATCAGTATAGCATTGGACAGCAGACGCGTGTTTTGCGCTGTGCGATGCCGAAGGCTTACACATGCAGACACGTCAGCTGTCCAATGCTGTACTGATTGCACTGTATACAGCATACTAAATATAATCTAATTAAAAGGTGATGCAACAATTATTGAATGAGATTATTTGAGTTATTTAAGCGAACTCCGAGGGAAAGAAAATAATAATAATAATAATAATAATAATAATAATAATAATAATAATAATAATAATAATAATAATAATATTTGCTTCCGCTAGAACATTAACACACACACATACACACAAACATATATATATCAATACTAGTAAAATTCATATCAAATTCCGTTGAGGTGAAGTCATACGATGAAAGTAAAAAATTAAATTGTACCTGTTGGTAGGAATGAGATACACAAAGAAATTAAACATAGGCTCAATTCTGGAAATGCATGCTATTATGCATTGCAGAGACTTTTGATGTCCCAACTCCTTTCAAAAAACGTTAAGCTCAAAATATATAAAACTATTATTCTACCAGTTATATTATATGGGTGCGAAACATGGACTCTTACTTTAAGGGAGGAAAGGAGTTTACGAGTATTTGAGAATAAAGTTCTTAGGAAACTTTTTGGACCAAAGATAGATGAACAGACAGGTGAATGGAGATTACTACATAACAATGAACTACATGGTCTTTATAGGAAGCCAGATATAATAAGAACAGTTAAGTCTCGTAGGCTGCGATGGGCAGGACATGTTGCGCGTATGGGGAATGAAAGACGTGCATGGAAACTTCTTGTAGGAAAGCCAGAAGGAAAACGCCCAGTTGGTAGACCAAGAATGTGGTGGGAGAACAACATTAACTATGATTTGAGGGAAGTAGATTATACAGGGAGTGATTGGAAAGCATTAGCTCAGGATAGGGATGTATGGAGAGCTTATGTCCGCGCCGCCATGAACCTTCGGGTTCGATAGTGCCAGTGAGTAAGTAAGTAAGTACCTGTTGGTAGGTGCCGTCGTCCTCAACTTTGTTAAAATATTGTATATAAAATTAACTGGAGCGCTTTCGAAAGTTATCTTCCATCTTCTGCATCTCGAGTTTCCGCTATTTGTTGTTGTTGTGCACGGTGATGTTTACTCCAACTGTTTGTAGCAGCAACTGACTTGTTTTTGACGATCTCGTATAATGGGTTTGACTGGGGTGCGTTCTCATTAAGAAGTGAGGTGTTGTTTGTTTCCTTTATACTTTCGAGGTCTTCAAATAGATTTATCCTAGCTGGAATGTTTTTTCGGTGGGTTATCGTGAGAGTTTTCAATTGTGTTCATTCGATGACCTGCGTTAATGAGATGTTTAGCATAGCTTGTTTTATCACCCGCGTGTATGAAATCTTTTAGGTGTTCTTTATATCTTGTATTGAAATTTCTGCTTGTCCTGCCAATGTAAAATTTATTATAATCTTTACATGTTAGTTTGTAGACTCCATTCTTATTGAATTTGTTGTGTTCTTCTATGTCATTGTATATTATGTTGTTTAATTTGTTTTCTGTTTTATAAGCTATGTTAATGTTTTTACTTATCTTTTTCAAAGTTCTGGCTAGTTGGAAATGAAACCACAAAACTACGAGTACTATGTCCTATATCAATAATTATATATATTTTCATGGCCATTTTGGTGTCCACTGGATAGGATCTGGTAGATCTGTAAACAAATTCAAAAACATTTTCATGAGAACAGCCCCAATATCTTCATTACTTCGGAATTCTCCTAAATTATTCTTTAAGATGAATAAAAATTTAACGACTTTGACCGTCAGAAAATATAGAATTTTAATACAGATACAAAATAAATAATTAAATGATAGAATAAACTTCATTCTTTGACAGAAAAAATAATTACTTGACTTCTGATAATGGAATGTCGAAACATAAACCATCAATAATAACAAATATGTATAAAATCTACTTCAGGGACATTCGACGTTAACAATATAAATATCAAGTTTTTATGTACAAAAAAATAATTTCAGAAGAAACATTTTAAACGTATTTTTAAATAAGTGAATGACATTTCACTGAAAAAAGTTTGTAAATAAGGGCTACAATTGAAGCCTAAGAAATGAATGCAAAGTATTCTGAATAATTAATCCAGTAAGTGTACAAAATACTACAGTAGACTTCCGGTTTGTTAGCTGTGGGAATTTGCTTTCAAAAAGCTTCTACATTTTCTAAAAGTTGGATGCTTTAAAACTCTCAAGTAAAATACACATCTTTTCTTTCTACTTGTGTTGACGAAACCAAGGTATTTGCATATTTCAAGCAGAAATCGTAAACAATCTACAGAGAACACTTGCAGTTTTCAACAGATGGAAATTTTGAGGCTTCCTTTATTAGGTTTTGTTTTATAATTATAATATTTTCAAAAGATTGTTGGACACAGATTCCAAATTAGATTACTCTCAATTAAAGGCAGTGGTATAGTACTCTGTATTTTAATTAGTCCAAATGAATGTAATGTAAAGATTATGTAGGGCTTCATTTCAGCAGTGTGATATATATATAATTATATTATATTCAGTTTAAAATGTTATGATACTAATGTAATTCAATTCAGGATTTCTTTTGCGACCTAATAAATTATTTTTTTGCGCGATAGTGCGTTTTGACGTACTTACAGCAATGGCGACCATGATTTAAAGTTCAACTTCCTACATTTCGGGGTTGCCAACCTATATAACTATACTGTTATAAAATAACTATACTGTAGTATTAAATGTTACAAACGCGCGTGTGTAAAGTAAAACCACTGTCCTCTATGTATACTATGTATAATGTATATACAAAAAATATCCAAACGTTAGTGTTAATATACATTATACGAAACAAATCGCATTTTAAATGAACCAAAATTTATTTGAAACCATATAAAACAATAAATACGTACTTGCCGCTATTTTATCACTAATTGGTCTCACGGACTTCTGTTATTTTATCACTAATAGATCTCACGGCCTCCTGTTGTTTCAACTAATAAACAATGCCCACACTGTTAATGTTAGTCAATTGTGTATAATGAACGCAAATATTTCCAAAAAAACATACTCGTTTACTACTATGTATTACTCTGAATACACTATCGCGCAAAAAATAATGTACAACGTACGTTTGTAAAGTGTTTTACACAATCTCGTAAACTACATACTTCACTATCGCTCGGTTTTTAAACATTTTCCGATTCCGAGTCTTTCCACTTTTCAGCGGTTGCCCTTTTACCAGCCGGCTGCTGGCCCTTCACATCCACATGTGTCAATCACAGAGGTAGATGATTAACAGCCAGTGTAGGGGTGACATGTGGTTAGCATGTCGAGTCCCCCAGCCGTTATATCTGGTTCCTCAACCTGGAGCCGCTACTTATTGTAGCTACCCAATTGCCTCACGATGCTGGGTGGGCACCGGCCCCATACTGGCCGAAATACCATGAGAAAATTTCTTCCCCCATGGAGACTTGAACCAGCGCAAGTCCCGTAGCTCTGCGCCAAGGCTTCCTACCTTAACCGCTCGGCTACGGCGCGGGACAAACAAACATTTTCCTCGATTCTATAAAAACCACTACCCAACCATACGTATATCCATAGCTGGCAAGTTATGTTTTGTTTTTATTTAATGACGCTCTTAACTTCTCAAATGATTAATATTGCAATTCAAATCTGGGTTTGAGTGACCGATAAAGTAGGCTCAGATATCTCCTTTAAGGCAACAGTTTATTTCAATTGTTGTATATCTATTTCATGGAACCCATGGCTTTACTTCCCTTCCGAAAGAAGGGACTTTTATCACCTGAAAAATTCATCGATAGCGACGTTCGAAATGCGGAGCCAGAGTGGTGGCCTCGCATTCGTCGGAGAGGATTTGCGACTCCCCCATTCCCGAGTCAAAAGGCCCATAAAACCATCGAAATGTCTAGGCCCTCATTCTAGAGGACTCTACGAGTCTCCGCTTCCCCGTGCGGGAAAGATACGTGTCGAGAGATTTTCATGTGGAAGTGTCATGACCCTGGGCGTAGAAAGTTCCGTCTATTTGCCTTTATAATCTGATGCGAAGACGGAAGTCAGTTTTGTGTTGGAGACAAAAAGTTAAGTGTACGAGAAATTGTGGTGAACAGATTCATCAGCGACCGTAAAATAATTGTGAGTGAAAATCGTGATTAAAAGTTCATCTTCATCTTCCTTCACGGAGTAGGTCTTTGCCTGTTCCGATCTCACATATGTTCAGCCCAGCGCTTTCTTGGTCTTCCTACCGATCTTCGTCCTCCAGGATTATAAATTAGTGTCATCTGTGGCATCCTATCCTCTGTCATTCTTTGCAGATATTTTATCCAACTGTTCCTGTGTTCTTCTATTTGTTGAAGTGGTTGCTCTTTTGGTTCCTCTCTAATATTCTCATTTCTAATATGTTTCTTTCTTTTGTACAACTTTTCACAGCCCATAGGAAACTCATTTCCGGTGCCTGAATGTTACTTTCTTTTCCCCTTCATGACCCAGGTCTCACTTTCATACATCGTCACTGTTAGTGCCAACGTTCAGTAAAATCTGAGTTGCATATCCTTTCTTACTTTGTTCCTCTGTGTTCATCTGATTGTTCCTGATTTAAAGATTACTGATAATTTATTGAAATAAATAAAGCCTTGAGATTTTAGACAACATTTGTGCGTTGTGAAAAATCCTGGTCATCTGTGACAATACTGCAATTAAAATCTGGATTAGAGTGGGTGATAAAGTTCGCTCAGATGTCCCATTTAAGGCTTCAGGTTATTTTAGGTGTTGGAAATATACCGATGACTTTACTTCCTGATAAATCCATCGAATCCACCCATGCAACTCAAAATTACTACTCCACTGCGACTGATATTTGAATGGTGTAATAGTTACATGTACAATCAGAGTTCCAGTTTTTATTTCCAGCTCTACCGAAACGCAAGATTCTGGTTATAATCAGGGAATCTCTTGATCTAGAGAGATGTGGTAGTGGATAGACTACCTGAACCGACTTAGTATATTGCAAATCCATTAAATAAAATTAACAAATAAATGAGATTCTACATTTATCAGTCTCTTTGCCGTAGTATTTAAAACAGACAGAAAAAATATATGATTGCATTATTCAGGATACTAAAATCATTACTGAGGCATATAATTCGGAGGAAAAGAAAAAGGGAATTTTCTTTTAGAAATTATTGTGATTTTTTTTATGATCGCGGGTTATTGGCTTAAATTTAATATTTTTTATTTCAATTATTTTTAGGCGCTTCAATACTTTTCACCTTTTTCCGTACAAAATCTCTTGGGTTATTTCGGTAGACTATAACAGTCTTACTAATAAAAATCTCTTATACAGACTTTCATTAGTTGTTTAATTATACAATATATAAGCCTTATGTAGATCACGTATAATTTCCTTACTAATAAACGTTGTGCCGGAGCTATATAACAAAACAGCCGTTATACACATTACGTCACATATTCTTCATCATAATGACGTCAGAACAATATTACGCGCAGTTTGTAACAGAAATAAAACAACATCAACTAGTGATTAATTGTGTAAGAAATGAATATGGATAAGAATTAATAGAGATCACTAATTGGAGAGGAACGAAAAAAATAAGTGTGTTTTAATTTATATACATTTTCCTTTACACTATGTCAAATATATCGTAGAATTGGTTTCACATATAATGTGCTGCCATCTAACGTCAAGAATTTCGAACAATTCTTGGAAACTAATAAAAGTTTTTCCCATTACTTATGAATTATGTGCAGTGTTTTAAGATGCGTTAGAAAACGTTCAAAATAGTAGGAAATGTTACCGACAACAGAATAAGTCTTTAAGCGAAAAAAATCATTATAGTTTCATCGGGAATCGAACCTACGACCTCACGTACCGTAGTTAGAAGCTCTTACCACAAGACTATCAAGTTAACATGTAGCTTGCTGCAGTAATAGTACCTCTATAATTAAATACATTTTTATACCGGTGTGTGTGCTGCGTATTAAAAATGCAAGAAAGTTTTCTTAAAATAATATTATGAAGCATTTAAACTACATTCAGGTTAAATATTGTCTACAGCAATTATTGTAGAACATATTATTTTGTGAATCAATGTTCAATTTTTAATATATATATATTATTAGGCCTAATCGAGAGTGAGTGTAACGAAAGGCATTTTATGATGCCATTATTTTCCTACCCAGAGCTTTATTAATATTATTTATGCCCTCTACATCCATCAAACTGTTAAAGTGTTGTATTTTGGGTTAAATTTAAGGAAACGTTCATCAATATCATAAGAAAACAATCAGTTGATCTTGAAGTCCGAAATTTTGTCTAGTTATACAATCCTTAAACAAGGCTGGAGGCATGTATAACGATTCCCATGTAAAGCTGTACACCTCTTATACAATGAACAGCTAATACAGTGTTTATTAGTACGAATTTTCAAATGAGATGTGTATAAACCTTGTATAAAAGTTATATATGGATTATTAGTAAGAGGGTAAGGATGTAGCGTCGTCTGAACTTATATATCGACTTCGTAAATATTATCTTCTGTATTTATGGTCGTGTAAATTAATTAAATATTAATTTTAATAAAGTAAGAAAAAATGATAAAAAATATAATGAATTGTGAGAAGAGCCAAACATAACTTTTACAATGATGACCGAGATAAACCGCGATAAAAGCTCAGTTAGTTTAGTTGGTTCGGACTATTAACCCGGGACCTTTCGAATACGAGTACCGAGCCTTAAACTATACCGTCTGAGACAATGCCTTCAGTTATTTTTTTATATAAACTTATCCAAATACGGTCTAAAAAAGTAAACAAGATGGTATCCAATTGAACACCATAACCATTGCATGTTTTCTTATAGGCGCTGCAGGTACAATATGAAAAGAATCATTCTTGAAGCAGACAAAGATATATTTGAATGATTTGTAACTACCACATTGAAGGACTCTATCTCCAATGTCAGTCTGTAAATTTTAGTTCTCTACAGGGTGAAAGGTAATTACATGGACAAACTTCAGGGACTGATTTCTGACTGGATATGAAGGACAAAAGGTCCTATAAACACGTGTCCGGAAATGAACGATGTTCGTGCAACGACAAAAAATTGTCCGGGCACACAGTGCGTAACATAATCGCATCCACGTCACAACAGATGTTCAACGTGGCCTCCACGGGATGCAATGCACGCGTTCACACGTCGTATCATGGATTGCCTCACTCTTTTGCATGTTCCGGCCTCTCTCCGAATAGCGTCATAGGCGACGTGAACACGCTGTTGAAGGGTAAGTACATCAGGAACTCGTACAGCATACACAACGCTTTTCAGATGCCCCCCGAGGTAAAAATCCAGAAGGTTTAAGTCAGGTGATGTAGCAGGCCATGTAACAGGGCCGAGAAAATAATGTCATTCGTCAGTGCCATCTATCGTGGTAACGATGCATTTATGGACACTTATTCATAGGTAACTTTTTCCTCCTTTTCAAGTCAGGAATGAGTCCTTACAGTTTATTGGTATAATTAAAATTCGCCCTGTATATTTGCTTTCATTCAGAATTAATTTAAAAAAACTCCGGACGTGATTTGAAAATGTTCTTTACACCATAGTTTTATCTTGTTAAATTAAATTAAGTGGATAAAATGAATAGAAATGATGGAACGAAGTTTTGGGCAGGGAAAACGGTAGAATCTACGAGAAAATTTTGCCCTGGGTTCTATTATGCCACCAATAACACCACTTGGAAAGACCGGGAGGCGGACTTGTGACCCAGAAGTCGAGGGCGAATAACTAACCATTTATGCCACGAGGTGGCCTATGTGAACCCAAATTACCTCTTAAACTTAAAGACCCGGAAATAAAAGAAGATTAATGAATGAAAATCATAAAAGCAACTGCTTACTTCAAATTTAACATGGGTGTAAATATTCGAACTGTATCACTGAGCAACAGTGCTACATTTTCATATGTAATGCCACAAGTGATTTCCAATTTATCTAGAGGATTTGGAAATCAAGAGTGGCATATGTTAGGACTATGTAACAAATAAAAGTAAGCTGTTTACTCACAAATCATTATTTAAATATTCATATAATTAATGTAAATGGCGATGTTTAAAAACAAATGAGAAATGTTTGGTTGTGTTTCATTTGTTCATCACTGCAACTTGATCATATTATTTATTGCTAAATAGGATCGCAATATTATAAGAATGCACCCTGGTGGAGAAATAATTAAACACATCGAACTGTACATTATAATCAACATTGTAGGTTATTAATTTATTTTTTAGTAAACAACTCAGTAAAATCAAGGAATCTGTTCATTATTTGCTACATTCAATGTATTTGTTGGAGAAAAATAATGCTCTGAGCTGTTCAGAAAAAATAAAGCGCATAAAGAGCGAGGTGAAACACGACTGTCATTGGTTGTAAAACAAAATTCATTAAAAACGTGATTGGTCATTGACTACCATTTGGGACATGAGTTAAACAGTCAATGAAATTTGCATAATATGAACTTCTAATAGTCCACTGTTGTGGTCTCAAGATAACGTCGTTATTCCGTATAGAGCAGCCAGTGTTCAGTCCCCGGCCGGGACACGTTTCCTGGATGAGGATATTTTTGGGATTTTTCCTTATATCTAAGAAAAAATTCGGGAAACAAATGTCTGATAAAATGACCCCGAACAACATTTGGCCATCACAATCAGCATACATATTATATATGTCTTTTTAGTATGAATTAATGAGGGAATGGTCTTAAATGTACTTGTTTTAAATGTTCGCGTAGTCTGGGAGGTCTCACTAACTCAATGGCGCGACAGGTCTACCAGCCGGCTGCTGGCCTCATATCCACATGTGTTAAAGGGGTAGACGATCATCCAGCTAGTGTAGGTCAGCAAGTCTGGTCCCCCAGTCGTTATAGCTGATCTTCTAACCTGCAATCACCACTTATTGTAGATACACAAATGCCTCACGAAGATGGATGGGCAACCGGTCCCATACTGGCCGAAATTCCATGAGAAAATGTCTTCCCCTATGGGGACTCGAACCAACGCAAGTCCCGTAGCTATGCGCCGAGGTATCTTGCCTTAACTACTCGGCTACGGCGCGGGACAGGAGGTCCACAAGCATTGAGCTTATCACTCATCCATAGAGACCCTAAAAATAGATGCGATCCAGAATTTAAAAAGATCCCGTCCCGATAGGTAATATTCCTCTAAAGCCTAAGTGCCGTGCAGAGATATAAACTAATAGAAATGTTTGTATAACGTGCATATTTCTTAATTATTTTTAAAACATTTCCTTAGCTTATTTCGCAAATACAATGAGGCAATGACCATTTCTATTGTTCTGTTTCGACAATCCACACAACAGATTAGTAGGAGAAGTTGTCGCATGTGGTAGGCGCTTGGGGAACGGGCTCCAAAGTTCTGCTTTGTAGTGTTTTGTTCAATACTGAATGATGATAAAGAGCTCCGTGGCTCAAGTTCTCAGTTCTATATATTAAAGAGAAAAGCTATTTCACAGCGAGCTCTTCATTCTATCATTGAATTCTGTTACAGTTGTGAGGATTTTATGGTTATTTCAACCCAATGATTAAATAAATAAATCAATTCATTAAAAATAAAATAAATAAATAAATGTCCTCAACTCGTGTCCAACTCTGAGTCGGGTCAAGGGATGAGATGATATGAAGCCCCTTTAATAGAGGTCTGGGAATGACAAGGCTGCCGGTCGACCACGCCTGACGCACCATCACGGAGGTTGAGATGAGCATCGAGAAGTGGTGGAAAGAAATTGTGGCAGGGGAAAACGGGAGAAAGCCCCGAGAAAAACCTGCTCCGTTTCGTCCCCCACGAAACCCACATGAAGTAACCGAGACTCGTTCTCGGGACCCCAGCGGTGATAGGCGAGCGTCTAATCGCTTGCGCCACGGAGCCGCATAAATAAATTTATTAGAACTTGATGTCCACGTGGACATTAGTTCTCAATATATCCCTAGACTTAGCTAATTTCTCCAATCATCCCTTGTCTTTGTTATCCGTCTTCGGAATTTCCTCCCCTATTATATCAAGGATTGGCCGACTTAAAAATAATTCAAACCTAAGATAACAATAGACAATATAATATATAACCAGCGTCCATGGATATATTTATTTGTTTTATGTTTTGAATTTTATCAAGTAAAAATAATCAAATTCTAATTTATTATTAGTATTATTATTATTATTATTATTATATTATTATATTATTATTATTATTATTATTATTATTATTATTACGGAAAAAATCATTATTATTATCTAGTACTTTCCTAAATAATTAAAATATATAAACTACGTAATAAAAATGTGTAATTTAATCCTGTTTAAGTGGAAGAGAAGACCTTAGGGTCTTACGTTCAGGCAAATTAAATTATCATCATCTCTGTATTATAATTCACCTCCGCCAATCATGTTTAAATTAACCTAGTACCTGTTCTTGGTCTAAGTATTGGGTGCTTTCTCTCTGATTTTGCTACAAGAATTTCCTTATCCTCTTCCATTCCTCATTAGTGTCACGTCGACGAGAATAAACTTTGGTTATTACATCTGCTTTAGCATAAAGATAATTTAACGTACTGCTTTAAAGCTTTTTTCATTCACCTGTATCTTCACTTCCTTTTAGATTTTCCTGAGTAATTTCTTCTCAAATAATTGTAATATGTTCTTCTCTCCTAAAGTAGGAGACTAATTATACTAATCCGAGCAGAATTAAATCAACCGGGATCTCTCATTGGGGATGATCAAATCTATGGTTCGCATCAGTATAACTCTACTGGAGAAACTCTGTTTTATATTCTTTTAATGCATTTTTTTAAAGTTGGGATGACAATCACTGTAATCAAACAAAATTCGTGCTTAATATATTAGTGACAGATAAAGCAATGAACATTTTACAAGAAGGGAATCACATCCGAAAACATATAGTTTGAGAATTTTTTGAGCTTGGCAAGAAACAATAACTTGATAAATTAACTTTAGCACCCTCTACGCAAATCAATTATTAGCCTACGATGAATAGAATAACTGCGTTTGACACCTTTATACCGCACTAGCAACGCTACTCCGTAGTATATGGTTATCATAATATATTACTAAATTTCTGCACGGCAGATGAACAATTTTAGATAGGTGTCCTGGAGATTCACGTTTTCTATACTCCAACTAGTTAATACCCGGCGTGCATTCCTTCACCTAAATTAATACAAATTAAAGGTCAATTAAATCGTATGGTATACTCTGAGACGAACCAAACATGGCGATTGGTACTCTGTTTTTAATTTCGGATTTCAGGTAAACCTCCACTTCAAATTGTCGGATATCCATATTTTTATATAATCCTACCTTGGTTTATTTTAATAGGATATACTGAGAAACATCGAAAAATGTGACCGCTAGAACGATTATTTAAATTTTCACTTCAGGTGAACACCTACATCTAATGCTTTTACAGGATCCAATTGTGAATCTAAACCATCTAGGGACCCAATGAGACACACACAAAACATTTCATCAAAATCGATCCAGTCGTTTAGGAGGAGTAGAGTGACAAACATATTAGGCCCTATATAATGGTGAAATATACAATGGACAGATACACAAGCGCATGGCGGAATAAATATCGAAACAAATGTGTGGAAAATATGCACTACTTGTTAAATCTGTCCTCTCGTGAATACCGCTAAATGAAACTGGAACAAATATGGACTTGAAGGAAACGATCAGTGCTCTCTTATTCAAATCTACCTTGAAATTTAATCCTGTAGAAAAATAAAAAAGAAAAAAACCAAAAATATTTAAATATCTTAATGAAACTGTTTCCAAAATTAATTGAAGAAAAATCTAGCATATAAAATTTTCTTAAAGTAAATAAATAAGCAAGAATAAAACTTTCCCTTTTATCACTCCATCTGCGTACTGTTTCAAGCAAAGACAAAATAAATTAGCAGAAGGTAACTATAAGTAACCGAAATAGAGGCGCCAATTAAAACACAAAGTAGAATGGAATTTAAACGTTTCACTTGGGCAACTCTTGTTGAAGATTTAGTAGTAATAGGATTTTATTAGACAAAAAGTAAGATACTTACAATATTATTTACAAATATGGGTCGCACGGGCAGTAAGCCGTACGTGCTGTTGACAGTCCGTTACAATAAAGTAATAATTGGTACTAGCGTAAAGAAAAAACAACAAAAAAGCAATAACATTACAATTACACAAAGAAAACACAATAATATTACAATTAAATCATAACACAATAGCATTATACACTAAAAAAATATTAACATTAAAATTACATAAAGAAAACACAATAATATTACAATTAAATAATAACACAATAGCATTATACACTAAAAAATATTAACATTACAATTAGGCCTACATAAAGAAAACACAATAGTATTACAATTAAATAATAACACAATAGCATTATACACTAATTACTTTATATATAATTGTTAAGAATTAATGGTATTGCATTTTGATAACATATATTTATTCATGAATGAGTGTTGTCCTTATTTTCCGCGTTTTGTCCAGAAATTTACCGAGGTTTATCCAATTTTCTGGATTTACCAATAACTCGTAGCATGCCAATCTTTCCCGATTTGAATTAAGAAATCTTTCCGGTAATAACTGACGTCTCCAATATTCTAAATCGTTACATTTTCCTAATATACGTATCTCATCTTCAATGTTCCCGCACATTGGACATATTCGCATATCGTGATCGTCGCTAATTTTTTGAAATTTCCATGCCCCTAGCCTAAACCAAGCAAGCCCTGATCTCTCCTTAAATCTTAGGTTGAGTATATACGATTCTTTTCCCTAGACGTGTTTTAGGTCTCTTTGTAAACACAGTGAGCGTTTTTCTGTACATTCGACAAAAGTATCTTGTTGGTTTATATCTAAGTACCTCCTTAGATTTAAATGAGTGCGGGAGACATTGTGTGCAGATGTCCAAGCGCTGAAGTCAAGCCGTTAATGCTATAAAATAATCTGGTCTTAGTCTCAGGACCTTACAGTTGGTAATCGTTTATTTTTGGTACATATTTTCGTTATTAGATGACCATTTCGTCAATAAAATTTGAAGCTAGGTTTCGATATTGTAACATTGATAGTTCTTCGTTGGTTTTCTGGCAGGCGGTCAAATTCCGCGTTTAATGTTGTATATTCTGTAATAATTTTGGAAATCAACAATTTAACCTTTTGTAATTATTTCTTGAATTTCAATGTTTTCACATAATATACATTAATTTCATTATTTTAATGAAACAATAGAAAACCAATCCATACAAAGTAACAGTTTGTACCGAATTAAAATAAGATGGGTTATACATAGCTCCATGACTTTGCATTAATTATTATTACTGAATTTTTCTTCATCTTCTTCTTCTTCTTCTTCACTTTCTGGTTTAGGCATTGAATGTCTGTTCCGTCTTCACTAATAGATTTAAGACCATCTCTTCAGAGAACGTCCGATATCTCTTCTTCCTCTCAGAAAATAATGTAAGATTATCTTTGGTAATCTACTCTTCCATTATTTCTACATGTTCTTTCCACTGTTTCTTGTTATTAGATATATTTTCTTTTATGGAGCAGATCTGCAGATCTTCACGAATATCATCTTTTCTTATCTGGTCCATTCTAGTACACCTTTCTATTCGTCTTAAAAATTTAATTTCGGCTGCTTGGATTTTATTTTCTTGTTTGGTAGTGATAATTCAAGATTCGCTCCCATATACGAGTAAAATGACAGGGACTGCCATTGTTTTATAACATTTTTAATATATATATATATATATATAACTCCTGGCGCGACAAGCCTACAAGGCCCTTAGCCTACCAGCCGGCTGCTGGCCTCACATCCACATGTGTGAATCACAGAGGTAGATGATCAGCAGCTAGTGTAGGGGTGACATGTGGTTAGCATGTCGAGTCCCCCAGCCGTTATAGCTGGTTTCCTCAACCTGGATCCGCTACTTATTGTAGCTACCCAATTGCCTCACGATGCTGGGTGGGCACCGGTCCCATACTGGCCGAAATACCATGAGAAAATTTCTTCCCCCATGGAGACTCGAACCAGCGCAAGTCCCGTAGCTCTGCGCCAAGGCTTCCTACCTTAACCGCTCGGCTACGGCGCGGGACATATATATATATATATATATATATATATATATATATATATATATATAATACGTATACATATTGATGACACTATGAAACGATGGAAAATTTACTGAAATCTATCCATCGTTAAGATGAATGAAATGAATAATAAAAACATCGAAAGAAGCCATACTTGCTTTATAATGTAAAAATCCCAAATAAATGTCAGCTTAATAAAGAAGCCGCCATTTGCAAGGTAGAAGCAAATGTTTCATAGCATTTGGTTCGCGGGAATTAACATATATAAGAGAAACATTTGAGTTTAGATTGGAACTTGCTCAGGTAGCACAGTCGGTTGAGTATTGATCTAGAAAGCAAAGGTCCTGGGTTCAAGCCCCAGTCTGTGCGTATAATTTTTCTCTTCAAATATGATTAAGATGTATGAAAGGAATAGTAAAAACATTTAACGTATTTAATTAAACTGGTGTGAGAAATTAAGTTCCATCAATTTAAAAGTTAACGCACAATACGATGCTTTCACAAAATGTGGATACTCCCACCCCAATTCAATAGCGCTATTACACTATTGTCCACATTCCCCAAACCATATATTTCTGGATATTTCTTCAAGGAAAATCTGCTTGGAGTGCTGTTCACTATACTGAACATTGTAAACTTCGTTTTGGATCACCCAGTATATGTGGCTAGCGAGTCTCCCTATGTGGCTACATTTTGGCACCGTTTACTAAATCGAATAAGATTGAATCCCTTAACGAATTAAGGAGGAAAAGCTGACGCGCTACATCCACATGGTGCGGGTTACTGGATCGTGTAAATTTATTATAACTTTTAATTCGACTTTATCATATAAGTTATGGTAATAGATAATGAAAACGTTAACATTAATTCGAGACCATAAGCCAAAGAGACATCTGCTGAAGTTTAGCTCACAATCAGCATTGTACATTTTATGGACTTTGACGTTCTGGTGTGTTCTAAGGAAGGGATCGAAGAACGGAGCGTCTCTCAATATGATAAAGGACCCACAGATATACAGACCTACTGCAAGGTAAATTTGCAATAACCTCAGACCCGAGTAGATCATGCAATATATATATAATTATTTTTTTACATTGAGCAATGCAAGCTTAATATGTCATGATAAAAAAATCCTGAACGGGATTTGAACCCGGACCTCTCGGTTGTTACCCCAGCGTGCTATCCATTACACCATCAGGCAAATCCAATTCAAACACTTATATTTCTTATATATATGTAGACGTCGCGAGAACTCTGTCTTCACTGCCACCTAGTAGCTGACTATAACAAGTAAGCAAATTAAACATAATATTTTTACTTTATAGCAGTGACACTTTATCGATGTTATAATTATTTTTTTACATTGAGCAATGCAAGTTTAATATAACATGATAAGAAAAATAAATGCCTGAATGGGATTTGAACCTGGACCTCTGGGTTGGTACCCTAGCGTGCTACCCATTACACCATCAGGCAAATCCAATTCAAACACCTATGTTTCTTATATATATTCTCCATTATTACTAGATGTCGCGAGAACTCGGTCTTCACTGCCACCTAGTAGCTGACTATAACAAGTAAGCAAATTAAAGATAATATTTTTACTTTATAGCAGTGACGCTTTATAGATGTTATAATTATTTTTTTTACATTGAGCAATGAAAGCTCAATATGACATAATAAGAAAAATAAGTTTGCTTACTTGTTATAGTCAGCTACTAGGTGGCAATGAAGACCGAGTTCTCGCGATATCTAGTAATAATAGAGAATATATATATATATATATATATATATATATATATAAGAAAGATAAGTGTATGAATTGGATTTGCCTGGTGGTGTAATAGATAGCACGTTGGGGTACCAACCCAGAAGTCCGGGTTCAAATCCCGTTCAGGCATTTATTTTTCTTATCATGTCATATATATATATATATATATATATATATATAATTGCATGCATGGAAAAAATACATCCCACGTATACCTAATTAAAAATTAAAGCAGTCTATCAATTAAATAATGTATGTAACAAATAAAATATAATAATTTCAAAATTAAAAACTAAAGTAATGTCATTCCATGGAATGTACCCAGTAAGAACAAAAATAGTAATAGAAGATGAAGTGTAGAAACAGGTTTCACACTTCCAGTATTCGGGCTGCGATGTAACGTATGATGAAGAACAAGATATAAATAACAAAATGCAGGCATTTCGACATATTTGTGGAACAATCAGACGAACACAGAGGAAAAAGTAAGAGAGGATACGCAGCTAAGATTTTACTCAACGATGGCACTACCAGTGGCGATGTATGGAATTGAGGCCTGGGTCCTGAAGGGGGAAAAAAAAAAGAAAAGTAAAATTCAGACAGCGGAATTGAGATTCCTACGGGCTGTGAAAGGTTGTACAAGAGAAGAACATATTAGAAATGAAAATATTAGAGAAGAACTAAAAGTACAACCACTTCTTCAACAAATAGAAGAATTCAGGAACAACTGGATAGAACATCTGGAAATAATAATAATAATAATAATAATAATAATAATAATAATAATAATAATAATGATTTATTTTAGCTGCCAGAGTTAAGACCATAAGGCCTTCTCTTCCACTCAACCAGCGAATAGTAAAATTATACAAAAATTACGTACATATTACAATTTTAAGATATTAAAATACAGACTAAACTAAATACAATGATTATGGATCTAATACTAGCTAATGCTAACAAAAACATAGAATATAATAAAATTAAAATGATATAAAATAAAGTAAGTAGCTTCCTACATGATTATTAATAGAATGCTCTATATAGTTGTTATGTAGTTAATGTTTTCATTGTGTCGAACTTAAGATATCAGTTAATTTGGAATTAAATAATGATAGCGATTGACAGTCCCTGACATGACTGGGAAGTGAGTTCCATGCTCTAGCCATAGATATTGTGTAAGATTCAGAGTACAGACAGGTCCTGTGTTGTGGTATCAAAAGTGAAGAAGAGTCTTGTGATCTTGTTCCTAAATTGTGATGAGCCGATAAATGTTTAAAACGTGTTGTTAAATAAGTTGGTAAATATGTGTGCAGAATTTGGAATAGTAAGGTATGTGAATGTAAAGTTCTTTTGTCATTTAATGACAGAGGATAGGATACGAAAGATGGCATTCATGTATAATCCTGTAGGACGAAGATCGGTAGGAAGACCAAGAAAGTGCTGGGCTGAACATTTGAGAGATCGGAACAGGAAAACACCTAATCCGTGAAGTTTGATGCTGATAATAATGAATTGTTTAATAAAAGGCTTACAAATATATAAAATATACTGCAAGGTAGACTTTCAATAACCTCAGGTCCGAGCAGATCATACAATATACATTCAAATTTTAATTTTATACATGACAAAATCACCTATGTATAACAAATTAATTCAGTACTGAGAACTATTTCTTGTCAAATTTAAATATTTACCATACACTTTTAATCACAAGTAATGTATTGGAATTAATGTAGAAGAAATATGCCGTGTGCCTGAATGGTGAAAATAGTATGGCTTCTGAAGAGGTAAATCAATTTCTAAAGGTTTATTTTAGGAAGTAATTTTGATGTTCTTTTAATTACGTTTTGTGAGAATGGGAACATCTTACCTCAAATTAATGTTGAGTTCTGTTCGAACATGTTTCGATATAATCCTCTATATCATTGTCAGCTTGCCCAGACTGTCGATTTTATGTTTTGGACCCAGAATCTCGATATCAGCTCCCTCTTCCGGTTGGCCGAAGAACCTCCAAACTATTTCACGTTCAGCAGGAATTTCAAAATTCATGACTCTATGTTTGTTCTTCTGAATATAGATTTTTTTCCCAAATGGTTAGTTCTTTCCTATTTTATAATTGTTTTAATAATGTATTGTTCGAATTTACATTGTGTTTTTCGGACCAAACATGAGCAGCAAAATGCACATTTTTCTATTTCCCCATTTTTAATATTTCTTGTGTTCCTTGGTTCTAGTTTTCGGTTTCTTTTAATTTTTCTATATATATATATATATACTCATATATTATCACAACCACTGATATATTCCTGATTTTTTATTTTAAATCAGATCTTTCATTTTCTTCGACCAGCCGAAGGAGGGAGATGATATTGACATACAGGGTCCACAACATAAATCTCAACAATCTGGGCAAGCTGACGATGATATAGAGGATTATATCAAAACATGTACAAACAGAACTCGACATTAATTTGAGGTAAGATGTTCCCATTCTCACAAAAACTTAAAATCAATCTCTGTTTCGATGCTCTCTTTTCAATATTACTTCCTTACATTTATAATATTTGTACTAATAATAGCGTGAGAGTTAATGATTTATTTCAGCGCATATTTTTGTTTTCTCCTCCTCGTGCCATGTAAACCTCATGCGCACAACTCGACTCAGTTGAACCTAATATATACCAGCTTATGAACAAACAGCAGACATGACGATGATATTAGTTATGAGAGTTACATTGGAGTTAATTTATTTTTAATAACATGTTACACAGTCGTAAGTTTTCATCAGAGGTTAGAATGTACTGATTAAACCTACGGGGTAGCTAGAAGTTTAATATTCTTCAATTTGGTCCACAACTTAAAAGGTTGTGTTGGTCTATCAATGGTCTAGACGCAATAATGTTATTTTTCATGCAGCAAACCGGAGGGAAGACGAGGCAGAGGAAGACGTAACACCTCTTGGAGTCATGGAATATATTTATACACGAAGGAGAAACATTTATAACTAGGATATTGGATGGAAGATGTCAAAGGTATTAATCAACCGATGATCTATCAGTCGAATCACGATTCAATGTTGTCCTAGGGAATCAAGCTGTGTTCGGTTCGGCTGGAAGACAAAATTTTCGGAGAAACCAGTAATCACATGTGACGAAGAAAACTTACAGTAGTAACCCAATTGAACTACCCAATTGCCTCGAACTAACTAACTAATTAACTCACTGGCACTATCCAACCCGTAGGTTCATCGCCGCGCGAACATAAGCTTTCCATACATCCCTATCCTGAGCTGTTTTCTAATCATTCCCTGTATAATCTACTTCCCTCATTTCATAGTTAATGTTATTCTCCCACCTCATTCTTGGTCTACCAACTGGGCGTTTTCTCTCTGGTTTTCCTAAAAAAAGCTTCAATGCACATCTCTCACTCCCCATTCGTGCCACATGTCCTACCCGCCATAGCCTATGAGACTTAACTGTTCTTATTATATCTGGTTTCCTATAACGACCATGTAGTTGACTGCTATGTATTCTTCTCCATTCATCTGTCTGTTCATCTCTCTTTGGTCCAAAGATTTTCCTAAGAACTTTATTTTCAAATGCTCGTAATCTCCTTTCCACCCTTAACATAAGAGTCCATATTTCGCATCCATGTAATATAACTGGTACAATAACAGTTTTATATATTTTCAGTTTAACGTTTTTTTAAAAGAGTTGGGACGTCATGAGTAGGTACCTGAAATGCATAATAGCACGCATTTGCCCCGAAAATAGATATAATTCACAATAAATCTGAAGTTGAGTTTTCAGTGGATTATTGATATATCAGGAGAATATCACGGCATGGTGGATGTAAAATTATTTCTGCTGATTTTTTCATTTATTTAAAAAAATTGGTATTCATACGAATAGTGGTCTATATGTAACAACATGGGGAACGAAATTAGTCATGTCATGAGTAGAAATTTATGACTTAAATCTTTTTCAGGGCAACTATTCAATTTTAGAAATATTTCGGTTTCACGATGAATAAAATAATTTAGCAGTGTATTTTAGTGTATTGTTATATTATGATCATTTTCCAGTTTTGTTTTAATTACAAACACTTTATGCCTGACGTATTCGGATTAAGTTAGAAACTATTATTAAAATGACTCGAGTAAGACAAGGTAATGGATATTAACAAGAACATGTTACACAATGCAAATTTAGATATTAGTTCGCAAGTAGAGAGTACTGTGTATGATAAAGAGAAGACATCTCATTATGTCTGAGTGGTAAGAACAACAATGGAACATCATACGTGACCCAAACAATGCGCGACACGAACAAAAGAAAAGTGGCAACAAGGTACAAAAAGAGAATGTATAAGTAGCTATTGTCACCAAGGATACAAAGTGCTGCACAAGAGTTTGAACTCCGTGTCTTAGAAAAGAATCGCCTTTCTTTTATTTTTACACTTTATAAGTTGTTAAACAGGTCTGTCCAATTACGATTTATAAGCCATTTTCGAAATATATAACAAATTATATTAAATTATTAAAATTTTTATAATCAAATCTTGTGTTTTTCGAACATATTCCTCATCTGTAAGACAAATATCAGGAAACGTCATAGCACAAATGGTCCCCGTGCTGCATTGGACCTAAATTTAAATAAGTGAGTGTTATTTTTTCTATTGTCATAAACAAAGAAAATAAATAAATAAATATCTTCGAAAAGAGCAGTTTTAATGAAATTAATTGTTAACATCATAAATCATTACCCTTTTTATCTAAATTTTCTTTTTAATGTCGACATGTTCTATCTCAATGTGGGAAGAATTCCTCACCTTAACGTTTAATGAAATTGACTATAAATTACTTCTTACAAACAAAAGTGTGCGAAATGAATAATGAAAAGTTAATTTAAGGACCACGCTAGCTACTTTATATACGTAGGCATTTCTGAATGCTGCCCTCAATTGGCAAATTGGGCAGCTAGAGATTTTCTTTTGGATAGTTATAATCATAATTCACCCGTGAACTATAGTTAGAAACTCCCACGTATATATATATATATATATATATATATATATATATATATATATATATACCGGGCTTCCAATATAAACCCGGACCGGCCTTACGGGGTTTCACCCGTCAGGCAGCGCTCTCTTCTCGTCCGCATTTCACTCTGCCAGCCGCTCGTCCTTGAACTAGTCACTTTACTATCGTTCGACAAGATGAGACGTCAGCTGACATTAGAGCAGCGCATTTATGTGTGTAAATGTTATTATAAATACGAATCAGCTCGTCGCGTTCGAGAGGAATTTATTCGGAACTTCCCTGGACAATTACCTCCTTCCAGATCGACAATCCACGATCTTGTGACTAAATTTATGCTCATACAGCAGAGGAGTCCATGAATAAAATTAGGGAAGTGTTTGAAGATAGAGTGATTAGTGCTGGCGTATGGCCCCCTCGCTCCCCAGATCTAACAGTGTGTGATTTTTATTTGTGGGGTAGCCTGAAAGATAAAGTGTACAAAACAAATCCGCACACATTGGAAGAACTGAAGAACAACATAAGAAATGAAATCAGAAACTTGACAGTGCCCGAACTACAGCGTGTCAATCTAAATGTGTTTACTCGGTATAATGCCTGTTTAACTGCGGGAGGACAACATTTCCAACATTTTCTATAAGGTAAGAAACAGTTCACGGACGGGTGGCAGGCAGGGTGAATTGCGGGAGAAATAGACAGCACTGCGTGCCGGGTGAAACTCCGTAAGGCCGGTCCGGTTTTATATTGGAAGCCCGTTATATGGGGCGTTGCAAAAAAAAAACACAGACAACAGAAGTGAGGTAGTGCATTGAGATATGTTGATAATTTATTAATAAGGTACCAATGTCCGGAAATGATGAGTTTTCACACGATGACCAGTTAATTATGTCTCACGATCAGTGTTGGTGACGAAGGATTTGAAGACTTATATCTTGACAACACCTCACAGGTATGGAACCTGTGATACGTGGCTTCGCAACGGAATGTGGATACAACATGACGGAGCTCCAGCTCACTTCGATGCCAATGTGAGGAGACATTTGGATACCACGTATCCAGGTGGATGGATTGGCAAAGGGGGACCTGTCCCATTACCGCTGAGATTACCTGATCTTAACCCTCTGGACTACTTTTTGTGGGGCGATATGAAACAGTTGTTTATTAAACTCCAATACAGTCACGTGTGGATCTTATAGCCCTAATCCACGCTGCTATAGAAACAATTCAAATGAGGGAAGGCATATTTGAACGTGTGCGCCAATCACTCTGCAATGAGATGGGAGGTGGATATTTTAGAACCTTGATGTGACTGTGGCAGTATAGTCAAGTATTGAGTCTTAAAATCCAAGTACCGGCTCTTGAGAAGTTAGCTACTCATAAGTGTGAAAACTCATCATTTCCGGACATTGGCACCTTATTAAATATTATCAACATATCTCAATATACCACCTCGCCTCCGTTGTCGGTGTTTTTTGCAACACTCAGTATATATGTATACATCCATAGTAATTCTGCCCGAATGCAGGTCCTTCACTGCAATCATAGGATTTGCATGCTATACTTGCAGCTTTACTAGGGAATTGTAGGTGTGGTAGCTTCCCGTTGGTTTCTACACTGGTGATGGATGATGATGATGCTGATGATAATAATAAGGATGATGATAATGGCCGTATGATTTCGGGGACCGTTTGGGTCTTAAAGTTTTCCTGATATTTGTCTTACAGGTGAGGAAAAACCCCGATAAAAACCTCACCCAGAAAAACTGCCCCGATCAGGGATTGAACCCGGGCCCGCTGCGTGACAAGGCAGCACGCTACCTCGAGACCACAGCCGTTGACACAACAACAACACAACACACACACCCACCACACACACACACAATATATATCTAGCACATAAGATGCATATACTCAGCCTTTTTTTTTTTTTTTTTCTTTTACTCCGGGAACCCCTAGGGTCGATGCGCCTCCCCATCCCCCCTGGCCCCGACTTTAGTGTCTTTTTCCCTTGTTGCGGGGATGGCAATGATCCTACACTAATTGTGCGCTTTTTGGTTCTATTTATTTGATATTTTCTTCGAATTGATAGCAGACTGTCATCTTGCACTATATTTCCCCAAAACTGCTAGTTAAGTTGGTTGGACAAGAGGTGATTTGAAAACGCGATCTCCCAACCAAAAACAAAACTGGACGTTCCTTGCCGAGATCTCTACATTCTATTTCAAATTAAACTTTTGGGGATAGTCCACTTCAATCTTACCTGTTATATTTTCAAAAGTCCTATAGAACAACAGTGTGCATGCGACAGAGCTTATATAGCGATGGGATAACCCACCATGAAACAACATATCGATGATTACCGTTGTTTCGATTATCTTTTTTGTTTGTGTGTTTATGTATTTCGACACCATTTAAAATGTAACGAACCTACAAAGCTAACGAACGAACTCATACTTAACCTAATTCAGTTTTATCTAACCTAGGGTGGATCCCATGACACACCCTTTTTTTCACTCCCTTATAATCGCAAAAACCCATCTATAACCCACTGGTTCCACGCTATAGTACTATTACTCTCCTTGAGAAAAGAAGAATGTCACCATCACAATATGTGTATTTGAATAAGTACTTAAAAAATATTCTAAAATTAAGTTATAAAAATTGTTTTAAATATTTTAAAATGTTACTATATACATAAAAAGAGTTATAATTCACAACAATAAACTGAAAAATCAACGGTATGTGTTTCTATATTTGAGCCATTTTTTTAGATTAAATATTATTAAATTTATTATTGCATTGTGTCGTCAATAGCATAGCAACGACTGGTTATTGAAAATATTCTGATGGCTAAATGCTACGTTTATATTTTCAAGATCTGCAAGATTGAAATTAGCTTAAAAAGTGAAATACTTTTGAGTAATGAAACGTTTTAAAATTTAAGCAGTAACAAGAGAAAAGAAGAGTAGTTTACTTTTATGGTGAGTTATTTTTATTAGGCCTTTTTAAGTTTAAGATTGCGCTATGAAATAAATACCTAAGCAACTTAATGAAGGTAACTAACCCGTACCTTTAGTTTGAAAACACCGATATCTTCTTATTCACTTCACGGGATAGGCAAATGCCTCTTCCGCCTCACAGTTGTTCTGTCCATCTTTTCATTAGCCTTCCTACATTCCTTGAACCTCTTGGCTTGTAGGTAAATGCTGCTTTTAGTAATCTTTGTTACATTCATTCTTTCTACATGCCTAAACCATTTACCTCTATATTCTTTGACATCATCATTCAACGGATATATATAATATATATATATATATATACATACATATTTAACTCTGTTCTTATATCTTCATTCTTTATCCGATCCAATATTGTGCTGCCTTTTGTTCTCCTAAGGAGTTTCTACGCTTTGTGTTCTACTTTTTTAATTTTTTGGTCATTACTCAAGTTTCACTCCCATAAATTAATATAGGAACTTCAAGGGAGCACGCCGTAGCGTAGTGGTTAAGGCACTGCGCTACAAGCCGGAAGGTCGAGGGTTCAAGTCCCGGTGGGGTCAGGATTTTTAAACTGACCAAAACCTTCTGGCGGCACTATGGCCTGGGGTCGACTCAGCCTCTAACGGAAATGAGTACCAGACGCTTGTTCTGGGGTAAAGGCGGCCGTCACGCAGGGCTGACAACCCGACTGACATCAAGTGCCGATTATCCAGAAAAAGTGGGAGCCTTAACCTCCCACTACCCCAAGGGCCTCCTGAGGCCTGTAGTGGGAATACTTTACTTACTTCAATCTAGTATCTCTTCTTTTTCTGTTTTTTAATGTTTTATGTATAGTTCCGCATATCATTTAAATGACGACTGTTTCATATGTATGTCTCTTTCAGTATTTCTGTTTATAGTAAAATCACAACCCAAGTAATTAAAATTTGTTACTTGTTCCAGAGGTTTGTTTTGAAAGCACCGATATATTCTACAAATTTGCAATAATATATGTGACTCTTGAGTTGGACTTCCGAGCTAATTGGCCGAGGTCCAGTTTTATTTAAACTCGGCGTTTCGTTTACTGCTATGGTTAACATCTTCAGTAAATTTTGCGTGCTCTTTGTGAACTCCTCAACTGTCGGATGCATACAATTGAAGAGTTCACAGAAGGCACACGGAGTTTTTTTTTAAGATGTCTACCGCAGCAGTAAGTGAAACGTGGAGTTTAAATAAACTCAACCACGGTCAATCTACCTGGAAGAACTTGAGAATCAAGTCTGCAATTCTAAATAAAATATTTGATAATTTTATTCAATATTGTTCGCCCCCTGTCAGTGCAAGTTCCAAAAATAATATTTTTTGCGCGATAGTGCGTTTTGTCGTACTTACAGCAATGGCGAACATGATTGAAAGTTCGACTTACTGCATTTCGGGGTTGCCAACCTAAATAATATGCTGTAATAAAATAACTATACTGTAATATTACATATTACAAACCACATGTGGAAGGTAAACCCACTGCCCTCTATGTATACTACGTACAATTTATATAAAAATATTCAAAATGTACTCCTAATATGCATTATATGAAACAAAATCACTGCATTTTAAATGAACTGAACTTTATTTCAAACAATATAAAACTATAAATACGTACTTACTATTTTATGACTGATTACTGTCACGGCCTCCTGTACTTTCAACTAATAAACAATGCCCACAATGTTAACGTTACTCAGTTGTTTATAATCAACGCACATATTTTCAACAAATATATTATTTTACTATTATTTATTATTTTCAAAACATCATCGCGCAAACGTAATGTACAACGCACGTTTGTGAAGTGTTTTATAGAATCTCAGAAATTAAAAACCTCGCTGTCGCTCGGATTTAAACATTTTCCTCGCTTCTGTAAAAACCACTTCCCAACCTCGTATCGTAATGTACTATTAAATAACAGTAATAATAGTGAAGAGCGCACAATGTGCATAATGTCAAGTTTTTTTCAACATCGTCCACCGTTCAGTCCCCTCCACAGTGAGCCCTCAGGGACACATCTCTCCTCCGACACCACACATGGTAACGGTCGCAGTGTTCAGCGCAAAGCTCATAGATGCACTGGGAGTCTGGTTCGTGACGTTCCTTCATCCTACCGATCTTATGATGGAATACATGTGTTGCCATCCTCGTCATCAGATTTTTTTTTTTCCAAATGCCCCAGGTTTGTCTTTCGACATTCCTGGTTTCTCTCCGGGCATGACGTACTTGTAACCCATTTCTGAGGTTGGGGCGCCTGGAAGGCAGGGTTACGTTGCCCCGATGATATGATCGGTGATGATGATAATGGTGCGCCAGGAGAGTCCCTAATCCTAAGCTTAACCTAAGACGAATATGAATGATGATTGCGATAGCCATATGATTTCGGGGACCGATTGGGCCTTAAAGTTTTCCTGACATTTGTCTTACAGGTGAGGAAAAACCCCGATAAAAACCTCACCCAGAAAAACTGTCCCGACCGGGGATCGAACCCGGGCCCGCTGCGTGACAAGGCAGCACGCTACCCCGAGACCAATCCGTTGTCGTCATAGCGCCCGTGGAGTAGAATTCCATCCAGATTTGGCTTTTCTTCAATCCCAACTCCTGCATTAAGGCGTTGCATGCGTCTGGACTGCAGATGCAGATCTTGTCGCAGCTCTTCAAGATAGAAGGGTTCCCTCGCTAGTTCATATACGAGGCGTGACAGTGTATACTTCGTCAGACAGAGAGCCTTTTTTTAAATACGTGGCTTTCACCTTCTCTATTTGTAGGAGATCTCTCTTTGTTGGGTGGGTCCATATGTTGTCCAGTCCGTAAGTGACAATCGGCGTTATCTTTGCTTTGAGAAGCGCTAGTGCTGTGTCGAGGGAATATATACTATTAAATGTACGTTATAATTCTGTATATTCATTTTGTTGAATGGTAATAATTTACCAAACTTAACATTAATTTCAGAGTTTAATACTTTCAGGGAATATACTTTACATGCAGTATTTCCGAAAAAAAGTCCGAATTATGAAGAAAAAATATATGGCGAACTTACAAAAGTTATAACTGTTCAAAGCAATCTAAGGTTAAATATTAACTGTTACTGAAATTGTAAATAAACTATCAAAAAATCGTTAAATATATTATCCAAACCAGTCAACCAGCGTTGTGTTCTATCGTGGCTTTGGAAGCGAGTGATAAAAATTACACCAAACGGTAATTGGCGATTTTAAATAAATAGTAAAGCAAAATTGTCATCCATTTGTTTTTATCTGAATTTATCTGATTTAATTCGTAGTGATTCATTAAATGATTATTACTGTTGATATTGATCGTAGTAACGAAATTCGAATGCATAATCTAGATTTACGACAGAGGAAAAGCCATGAAAATCCCTGCGATTCTAGCGCACATGACAATGTCGGCATCATGGAACACAGGTTATTAATTAAATCGATATTTCTTTATTATCTTCGGTTACATCTCCTGCTACCAACATGTTTATGCATGTTTCCGCCATATACTCCACGTTTTTTCCCCCATGGCACTGATAAATACACTTAAGAATAACATACGCTACACAAAAATAACAAAGAGGCCTTATAAGGTTAGGGTTGGTTATTTTTGGTAACGTTTTAAGTTTAAGACTTATGTGGGTTATTATTTTACTTTTCAGCGAATTCCTGTAAGTTGTCTGTCCTCTTGCGCTCCTAATTCACAACTATTTTTAACATTAGTGTACTGTTTATAGTGCATTTTTACGTTATTTCTATCTTAAATTCTCATTCAATTTTTAGGTATGCCCGTACTTTCTTCCGACAAATGGCCACACAAGGATACACGCGTGCACGCTCACACACACACACACACACACACACACACACACACACACACACACACACACAAACACACACACACACACACACATATATATCCGTCCATAGTAATTCTGCCCAAAGGCAGGTCCTTCACTGCAATCATAGCATTTTCATGCTATGCTTGCAGCTTTACTAGGGAATTGTAGGTGTGGTAGCTTCCCGTTGCTTTCCACACCGACGAAGGATGATAATGATAAGGATGGTGATGATGGCCATATGTTTTCGGGGACCGTTTGGGCCTTAAAGTTTTCCTGATATTTGTCTTACAAGTGAGAAAAACCCCCGATAAAAACATCACCCAGAAAAACTGTCCCGACCCGGGATCGAACCCGGGCCCGCTGTGTGACAAGGGAGCACGCTACCTCGAGACCACAGCGGTGGACATATATATACAAATACAGATAATATACGAGGGGAACCGGCAGACGTTGTCCTGCCCAAACTTTCAATTCTCTTGTCATGGCCGCACGATAAAAATACGTTACTTTTTTACCATAATATTCACGAATTAAGACGTAATTAGATATTATTAAATACGTTCACAATAAGGCTCATCACTGCTTTCTGTTGTGACTTAAGAAGCGTGCATAAAGACGTCACATTGTTTTCACGCGGAATATGTCAATGATACAGATGACTACACATCTGACATAAAAAAATCCTATAACCCGATCGCAGCGCCGCCTACCGAGTACAATTGTAAATGTAAACCATTCAGGGATCCATTGAAACACACACAAAAATTTCATCAAAATCGATTGAGTCATTTAGGAGTAGTTCAGTGACAAACACACGTACAGTATATATATATATATATATATATATATATATATATATATATATATATATTATTCCTGCTCGATGGCAGGTATTTCACTGCAATCATAGCCTTTTCATGCAGCTTTACTAGGGAATTGTAAGTGTGGTAGCTTCCCGTTGCTTTCCACACTGGTGAAGGATGGTGATGATGGCCATATGATTTCGGGGACCGTTTGGGCCTTAAACTTTTCCTGACATTTGTCTTACAGGTGAGGAAAAATCCCGATAAAAACCTCACCCAGAAAAACTGTCCCGAGCGGGGAAAGAACCCGGGCCCGCTGCGTAACAAGGCAGCACGCTACCTCGAGACCACAGCGGTGGACATATATATGTGTGTGTGTGTGTATTTGTATGAATACTTCAGGTTATTCACATACTTCTACAATAAAGTACATTTTTTCTTCGAATTACAGTAGACTGTATCTGAATTATAACCCCAAAACCAGTAATTAAGATGGTATGCCACGTGGTTTGAAGACGCGGACATTCAGAAACAAGACGCTATTGAATTTTTTTTATTGAAAAATTGATAAATGTATTATTGCGTTGTATTATCAGTTACATAGCAACGACAGTTATTGAAAATTTTCTCATGACTAAACTCTACGCTTGTATTTTCAAGATTTGTAAGGTTTAGATTTAGGTATATTAAATAATGAAATTCTTTTGAGGAATGAAAGACTGAAGATTACGCGGAACCAGAAAAAATATATTTAAAGTTTATATTGAGTTATTTTTATTAGTTTTTTTTTTTTTTTTTAGTTTAAGACTATCGGCCTGGCATATATTGTAAACAATGCAAACTCACTAAACTCTATCCTTAGTGTTAATGCACTGGTCTAAAGTAATTTTTAACTTGGCAGTTTAAGTCCAGACTCTTCGTGCAATTCCTGGTGAAGTAGGGAATTCAAATTTGCAGGTACGAACTCTTGATTTTATTATATATTTTATAATATTCTAATATTAATTTTTAACATGACAATGTAAATTCAAAAAAAATAATGTGCAATTCCTGATGAATTAAGGAAGTAATATTTGTAGGTATGAACTCTTCATTTTATTATCCATCCATAGTAATTCTGCCCGAAAGCAGGTGTTTCACTGCAATCATAGCATTTTAATGCTATACTTTGTAGCTTTACTAGGGAATTATAGGTGTGATAGCTTCCCGTTGTTTTCCACACCGCTGAACGATGATAATGATAAGGATTATGATTATGGCCGGATGATTTTCGGGGACCGTTGGGCCCTAAGCTTCCTGACATTTGTCTCACAGGTGAGGAAAAATCCCGAAGAAATCTCAACCAAGAGCCTGTCCTGACCAGAAATCGAACCCGGGCCCGCTGCGTGACAAGGCACGCTACCTTGAGAGTTCAGAGGTGGACTGATTTTATTATATGTTTTACAATATTCTAATATTAATTTTTAACGTTATCGCGTAAATAAAAAAACTTGGTGTAATTGTATACTAAAACAAAGTGTAAAAAAATAAAATAAATATCTTCTTCTTCATCACGGTTTAGGCTTATTTACTAGCCTGTTCCGGCTCCAAATTGCTGCTGTTTCCATCTTTTCCTTAGTTTTCCCAAACTTCTTCCTCGTGGTGAATAGCTGTATGCTGCTTTTGGTATTCTATTCTCGGTCATCCCTGCCAAGTGTTCTTTCAAGTTTGTTCTGTATTTCATTATTATTGTGTTTAATTCCTCTACTTTTAGTTGTCTTATTTCTGTGTTATGTTTTTTTGTCTGTTCTTTGATATCCTGATATTGGTCTGAGGAATTTAATTTCTGGCAGATTGTTGTGTTGTCACTGTTCATGTTTCGGATCCATAAGTAATAATATGCACTGCCATTGCCTTGTATAACTTAATTATAGAGTCTTTTCTGGCTTTATTTTTCAAAGTTCTTTTTAGTGTTCCTGTTACATAATTAAACTTATTTAGTTTGTTATTTATATCTGTTTCCGCTGTGTATATTTCGCAACCTAGGAAGTTATATCTTACCACTTGTTCTATTGGTTATTTTCTAATATTATCTTTGTCCGAACTGGATGAGCGCCTTTGAAGGCCATTGGTTTTCATTTTTCTGATGACATTTCCATGTTGTATTTTTTTGATATTTCATTTAGTTTATATAGCATTCTTTGCAGTTCGTCCACTGTTTTTGCTATTAAAATCTGGTCATCTGCAAAGGCTACTGTATTTATTACTATATTTCCTAAGTTAATTCCACCAGTAGTCATTTTCTTCCATAATCTTATCATTTCGTCAAAATAAGTGTTAAAAAGAGTGGATGATAGTGGACATCCTTGTCTAACTCCTCTTGTTATGTGTATTGGTTGCCGTTGATTTATTTTTATTTTTGTTTTCTCATACATTTTCTTAATTACTGCTATCAAGTGTAGTGGAATTCCTTTATCACTTAATATGTTCCATAATTTTGGTCTAGACACTTTATCAAAGGCCTTCTTATAATCTATAAAGAGGATGTGCGTCTCTAAGTTGAATTCTCTTCGTTTCTCTATTATTTGTTATAAATTGAATACGTTGTCTGTGCAGCTACATCCTTTTCTAAAACCTGTCTGCCCTTCTGATATGATTGTGTCTACTATAGTTGTTAATCTTTGGTTGATCATTTTTGCATATATTTTGTATGCTGCACATAGTAATCTTATGCCTCTACAGTTTTCTGGCTTTATTTTATTGCCTTTTTTAAATACTGAAATTATTTTTTCAATTTTCCATTCTTCTGGTATTGTATTTTGTTTCCAGCACTTGTTATAGAATTTTAATAATCTTTCTTGAAAATTCTTTGGGGCATTTTTTTATCAATTCTATGTTTATATTGTCTATCCCGCATGCTTTATTATTTTTACATTTCTTTAATATCTATCATTTCTTGCATCTCTAGTTCATCTACTTCTGCATATTGTTCGTTTGTTTCTACGAGTGTTATATCTTCTTTATTTTGTTTGTCCATCCACAGTTCTTTATAATAATTTTATAATTCTATATCTTGTTTAGTTAGCAGATTTGTTTTGTCTTTTACTTCAGAATTAAGGTTTCTAATAAATGTTTATACTTTGTCTTGTCTTCCGTGTAAATTGTGCTCCATTTCTGCTATGCATATATCCCAATATTCTCTATTTAATTTCCTGGTATATTTTTTTACTAATGCTCTTGTTCTATTATATTCTATTCTGTTTTGGTCATTCTTGTTGTTTAAGTATTTTAAGTAGGTCTCCTTTTTATCTCTTACCAAATTCAGGATTTCGGGATCCCATTTTTTTACTCCTTTGTTTCTTCCTCCTACTTTCTTTGTTCCTAATACTTCTTTAGCTGTTTTATGTATGAGTCCTTTTATACTATTCCATTCTTCTTCAATTTCTTTTTTGACTCTTCCGCATTTGTATAATCTTTTAGCCTTCTTTTGTATACATCTTGTATCGATTCTTCTTCTAACAATTTTATTTTATAAATTTCTTGTTTGTTTTCTTCCTTCTTCTTTAATTCTTTATTCCAATTTCTATACCACTTCTTTTGTACATCTATTTTACTAATCAATAGGTAATGGTCACTATGGAATCGCTTTATCTGAAGACTCTTGTGTCTCTGACTAGTTTTTTTTTCATTTTTTTGATTAACTATAATGTAATCATAAAATAAATATATCAAATTTTATATATATATATATATATATATCCCTATTAGGTGACCAACCGGTGTTATTTGTTACTTCGTATTCCAGTCATCAATGAATTTAGTGACCCCAAAACCTATGGATTTGGCCCTAACCATCATTTTGGATATTTTATTATTGACCTATGCCAATAGCAGCTGAGTGATCGATATTAGTCTCAAATCCATATTTTTCGGGGTTGTAAAGCTGGTTGGTGAGAGTCCAGATGTCATTCAGGCCAAAGTTTGAACCTTAGCACCCCTAGGAATTAACAGTGTTGAAAGGGATTGACGTCCCGCGCCTGAACCGAGTGGTTAAGGCAAGAAGCCTTGGCACAGTGCTATGGGACTTGCGCTGGTTCGAATCCCCCAAGTGGAAGACATTTTCTCACGGAATTTCGGCCAGTATGGGACCTATGTCTACCCTGCATCATGAGGCATTTGGGTAGCTAAAATAAGTAGCTACTCCACGTTGAGAAGACTAGTTATGACGGCTGGGGGATCCGACATGCTGACCACATGTCACTCCTATACTGACTCGATGAACGTCTACCTCTGTAATTAACACATGTTGATGTGAGGCCAGCAGCAGGGTGGTAGGTCAAGGGCCTTCTAGTCCTGTCGCGCTTGGAGTTTGGAGAAAGGGAGTGGCATATAATAAATAATCAAAACGGACCTATATTAGTATCTAATCTATAGTTTTTGAGATCACTGATATGACTAGTATACTTACTGTGTAGTTAAAGACCACGTTTAGCACTCTTCTGCATGGGGCTGAGAAGGGGTAAAAAATAAAGTCTAAATTGACCGAGTACAACGTTTTTTAGGCCGCTAAACTGTTAGTGACAGTTCCGATGACTTAAGTCCAAGTTTGACTCCTTGCACTCTTAAGGACTGAAAGGCGGATGATAACAGAACAACTAATTATAGTGTCCAATATATAGTTTTAAGGGTTGATTAGATAATTTGTGGCATTGCCGATGCTATTTATATTCAAACTCAGCCCCCATTTGCATGAGAAGTGAGAACGAGTGGATATTAAATTTTTCAAAATTATCGAATATAATGTCGTTTTTAATGTTTTTGTAGTCAGTAAGCTCAGTGGTGAATAGAAAATGAGATAAGTAAATAACCGGGCAATAACGGGTACTCAGTTTGCCAGTGGCAAAATGTAAAATGCCTATAATAATAATAATAATAATAATAATAATAATAATAATAATAATAATAATAATAATAATAATAATATAATAATAATAATAATAAATACTAATACTAATAATAATAATACCACTACTACTACTACTACTACTACTACTAATAATAATAATAATAATAATAATAATAATAATAATAATAATAATAAAACATTAATAATAGGTTCCTCAATTTCCAATATGGACTATCAGTATCATTTTCACATTGCTGAAAGCTTAAGGTATTTCTGTAATATTAAGGAAAAGTAGTGCTTTATTTACATAAACATTAATATCGGTATGAGACATGTTTTCCAGAGTGGCTCGAATTTCTAAACTGGCCAAAATCTACTGACAGGACCAGCCTACAGAAATAAGTATCAGACTATGATCTGGGGGTAAAGCCGGTCGTCATGCAGGTTGACATCTCGGCTGACATTTGATGCCGATTATCTAGAAATGTGGGAACTTTAACCTTCTTTCTATTACCCCAAATGCCTCCTAAGACCTGTGGTGGAATCACTTAATTTTTTTTTCATCAGATATGTTTGCTCCGCAGTGTTTTTCCTATGATGAGGGCAACATGAGTAAGGCCATGGGGTAAACATTTTTGATCGTACTGTACTAAATTCGTTCCAATATTAGCTGCACATTACACAATCATTTTACAATTATTTGTCAGACATTAAAATAATTCGTTAGCAGACATACATTATGAAATTCAGTGAAGGAATGAGATATATTTTTCAAATATATTAAATTAATTAAGGTAACGTAAATTTATTGATGATAGTTTCTCAGTAACCGGACATCATCTGAAGTGTGGTATGAAAAGCAGGTTCTAGGAAGCGTTCTAGATTGCACAGGTTAGTGTGGGATACGATATTCAACAGCAAATACAGTGGCATGACAGCATAAAGAACAAAATACTGCGCTACTACATGTCCACATATCATTGTCGGATTAGCGTGTAATGAAGTTCCAGGAAATGTGAATGTTTTATATGAAATCACAGATCCTTGAAAATGTGAATTTTCTTCGCCTATCAACCCATTGATTTCTCTCAATGACAAGGTCACCTTGAGACAACCTGAACATTTAAAACAAAACACAATATTAACTCACATATTGATACTAAACAAGGTAAATATGATATGGGAGATCGTGATAGCCGGATGTCATATCAATAACGAAAAAAATCCGAACAAAGTCACCTACAAAACGTGTGCCAACCGGATATGCTTTATCGCTAGATATCAGCAATAGACATAGACTAAAAAAAAAACTTTGTATTGAAAATACTAGCACTTTAACGTTGTGCATTTACAATTTTTATGAGCTATAAAAGAAGCAGCATCTTTCCCCCCCTTTTTGACTTATTTTAGCAATTTTTCCTCTTCCTTTTTCTATCAACAAAATTGAACCTAAAAATTCCTAGCCTATAGAAAATTATTTTTTCACATACTTTCATTACACTTTCTGATATACACAAATTGTTCTTCTTCTTCCTTTCGAGAATTAGGTCAATGCGACCTGTTCTGGTCTCAAGTCCATCGTTTTCTTGTACGTCCCAAATATCTCTTTCCATGCAGTCTGTATGTGTTGATCGTTTTGGGAAATCTTGTATTGTCTATTCTGTGTAAACATTCTTTCAGTCTGTATTTGTGTTCTTCTAACGAGTATTCAAAATATCTCCAGTTCACTTCTTATTGACTCATTATGTAATCTATCCATGCCTGTATATCCTTTTACGGTTCTTAAAAATTTCATTTCACTGGCTTCAATGAGTGATATATATTTTTTGTAAGTACCCAACCCTAGATTCAGATCCGTATAAAAGAACAGGAAGAGCCATAATTTTATAAAACCTGAGTTGAGTTTATATACATAGATTAGGCACCCAATTACATCAACACATTGTCCTTTGTATATATATATCCCTTTTCATTTCAATAAGTATTACTAACACTCTTTTACAGTGTTACTTGCTAAAACATGGAATTCTCTTCCACCCCATGTCATAGACTGCCAAACTGTAACATCTTTAAAAAAGCAAACTGAATAATTTTTTATTAACCAATAGAAAAAACTCACTAACAATACTATTTTAACAATTAATTATTTATCTTTCATTTTATAAAAAAACAGAATTAAGATTTATCAATATTTTAAGCTGATGTCTTATAAATATAAACGATAGATTTAATTAAATGAATATTGCTATATTCATTGTATTTTTATGTACAATATATAGGGGCTGTTCTTCCTTCGTTCATATTTTATTATTAGTTTTTATTTTATGATTACTTTTATTGTATTATTGGATCTTACTTTTATCATTATTTAGTTTGGCTAAAATAATCGTTCATTACAAAATATGATTTCATTTCTATATTTTTATATAATATGTTTTACCTCTTAAGTGAAAGAGAATGAAACAGGACCTTAATTCCACCACGCTAAATAAATAAATAAAGAACAATGGTAAAAGGCGTGATCATTCGAAATAATAACAATAATTAACATATTTCACTCACTGATAATATGCTCCAGTCTATTGTTATCACTAGTTACACAGCAAACACAAATATAAAACAAAGCTTTTTTTTCTGCCTATAGAGAATATTAATTACATATAATGAACAGATATACTAAAATAATACTAATAACAAATATACGTTATTAGGACAAGAAAAGAATAAGGAATGAAGAATGCATAAAAGAGAAAGTTGCATTTAAATCGACAGTGTTAAGGTCACAAGACCATCTTTACTAAAAAAGTACAAAATACTTGTGCACTGTAATTTACTCTCAAACTAATATTAACGAATAAAAAAATACGGACTTAAAACAAATATATAGTAAACATTTAAACACTAAATTAGTTTTTAAAACGTTTACGAATAGTTTGTAATTTATTAAATAACTCAAATCATAAAAAAGTGACGTTAGTGTAGAGCTTTTAAAAAATGTCATTTTTTTATTCAAAGAAGCTATTGATCAGCAGACCACCGCTGTGGTCTCGGGGTAGCGTGCTGCCTTGTCACACAGCGGTTTAATCCCCGGTCGGGGCAGTTTTTTGGGTGAGGTTTTTATCGGGGTTTTTCCTCACCTGTAAGACAAATGTCAGGAAAACTTTAAGGCCCAAACGGTCCCCGAAATCATATGGCCATAATCATCATCATCATCATCCTTATCATTATCATCATCATAATCATCCTTCACCGGTGTGGAAAGCAACGGGAAGCTACCACACCTACAATTCCCTAGTAAAGCTGCAAGCATAGCATGAAAATGCTATGATTGCAGTGAAGGACCTACCTTCGGGCAGAATTACTATAGATTGATCAGCAGCTGTTGTGGATTCCAAAAAAGTGAAAGAAAAAGAAGAATAAGGAGTTATTTAATATATGGTATATTTAACTTTTATAAGATTCATGACGTGTTCCGTTGAGGTTTATTCAAAATTAATATAAAATTATAGAATATTCACCTGAAAGGTCCGTCTCCTCAACTTAATTATCATTTAACTGTAGCGCTTTCGGGACTTGTCCCATCATCGGCAGGATTCAAAACTGGTGTTTCACTGAAGTTCTGGTAGAGGGGGTTGCATGTATTGGGTTCGTTTTCGTTTATCAGGCTGTCGTTGTGAGCTGCTTTCATGATTTCCATCTCTTCGAGTACGTTTATCTTCGCTGGATTATTTTCTCTGTGCATCACTGTTAGGGTGTTTTCAATATTTAACATGCGATGTCCATGAAGGACAGTTAAATGATAATTAAGTTGAGGAGACGGACCTTTCAGGTGAATATTCTATAATTTTATATTAATAATGGTATATTTAATATTTAATTGACCTAGAGTCTAAAGTTGACATTATTTTTAGGAGATAAATAGTGAGCACTAGCTGACAGACATATTGTGATGTATAAAAAAGATTAAATATGTATCATAAATGAGTGAAGATTGCTGTGATACCGTCTTGTAATAAGAATTGAGGATGAAATATTACCAAATAACATGATAGGTACCTGAAGGGAAATAAAATACGAAGGGAGCTCCAATTGGTATCTGAAATGAGGGAATGAGACGAAGTAGGGAATTTGAGTGCCAATGGATACAGTTACATAGGAAAGAAGCACCAAATGGAATCTAAATTTAGGGAATGATATGACGTATGGAACTGAAAATACAACTAACTAACTGGTTCTATCGAACCCGTAGGTTCGCGTGGACATAAGCTCTCCATACATCCCTATCCTGAGCTAATGTTTTCCAATCATCCTTTCTATAATATACTTCCCTCAAATCATGGATAATGTTATTCTCCCATTTCAATTCCTGGTTTACCATCTGGGCGTTTCCCTCTGGTTTTCCTACCAGAAGCTTCCATGCACCTCGTTCATTCCTCATACCGTGCCACATATCCTGCCCATCGCACCCTACGAGACTTAATTGTTCTCATTATATCTGGCTTCCTGTACATATCATGTAGCTCACTATTATGTAGTTTTCTCCATTCATCTGTCCATCACTTTTTGGCCCAAAAATTTTCCTAAGAACCTTATCAACTCCATACAATTATATAGGAGAATGATATTACATGAAACATTACGCAGCTATACTTTGCTTAGTGGAAAAAAAAAAAAAAAAAAAAAGAACCTGCACAAATATAGATAGCTCCAATAGAAAATGTGTGTCAGTCGTCGTTTTGACCAATATTTTTACGTGGAAAATTATGATACAAATTGTGATGAATTTTAGTCACATGTAGTGTAAAAATCATTACATGTTTATAAATATTGCATTTGTGTAATTGTATGAAGTATTAAATTAACATCGGCACATATAACAGACTTCTATAACTTATTTTTAAAGAATAGCCTGTGTTGTAACAGGTAAAAAAATTACGCAATTCTGAATGTAACATGTTTCACAGCAAAATTTGGACATCCACGTTCTTAGGACATTCAAAACTTGCGAAACGAAAGTATCCTGCATTTTAGCTAAAAATGCTGATAGAGTTTAATTTAGATACAAGAAGGGCTTTTTTTCTACTTGCCTAATCCTTGACCTAAAAGTACATCCACTTGAAACCGACAAGATATCGACAGCAGTGCTTTATCCATTTTTTTTTCGTTTAAAATATAAAATCCCAGGTTTGATTAGGAACAGAATAGGAGATTATTCAATCATTAAAACATACACAAGACATTATTACTGTTCAGAGTATTATTTTGTTTATTGTTATCATTAACATTATCTTAATTATTTTTAATATTATCGTTATTAACATATTTAATACTAATTGTAAATAATAATAATAATAATAATAATACTAATAATAATAATCATATAATCATCAAACTTCACGGACTATGTATTTGCCTGCTCCGATCTCACAAATGTTCAGCCCAGCGCTTTCTTGGTCTTCCTACCGATCTTCGTTCTCCAGGATTATACATGAGTGCCAACTTCGGTATCCTATCCTCTGTCATTCTTTGCAGATGTCCTATCCAATTGTTCCTGTGTTCTTCTCTTTGTTGAAGCAGTGGTTGTACTTTTAGTTCCTCTCTAATATTCTCATTTCTAATACTCCGTATGTTCTTCTCTTGTACAACCTTTCACAGCCCGTAGGAATCTCATTTTCGCTGCCTGAATTTTACTTTTTTTTCCTACAGGACCCAGGCCCCACTTTCATATATCACCACTGGTAGTGCGATCGATGAGTACAATTATTATTATTATTAATTATTATTGTTATTATTATTATTATTATTATTCATCCAGTATTATGACAGCTGCCCCTGTATTCCGCAAACCAATCGCCATTCCTCTCTCTCCAACCATTGATCTTCCTCCAATCCTCTGTTATTCGTAGCCGCCTGTACCCTTTCTATCCAAGTTTTCTTCGCTCTTCCTCTCTTCCTCCTTTCTATTGGGATCCATCCCATAACAAATTTAGGCATCTTTGCTCTGGCATTCTTTTGACCTGACCATACCAGTGTAATCTTTTCTTTTCTATAATATAATATTTATATGTATATATGTATTATTATTATTATTATTATTATTATTATTATTTTCAGCATTATATTATAGCTATTTATTGAAACATTGAAATTGTGTAATGAATGTCATTAAAATATTTTAGACCATTTCTAATCCAAAAACAAATATGTATAAAATGTTAAGGCTAACTCTCAGATATGGTAGTGAGACTTGGACCACAGTAGTAAAAATTATTGATATCTTTAAAGATCCTCTACGTCAAATAAGTTAATGAATAAACCTTTACGAATTAAACACCCATTATTAAAATTGCTAATAATGCCTTAATTGATCAACGAGGAATATGACGAATAAAGAATCATCTGCCAATTAAAATAAATTTCTAAGGATTGCAGGACATTTATAGATTACATTTGTGATATAAATATCATCTGAAAGTATACCATGTCAGATTCTATGTTATCCTCAATTGAATCGCTGAGTTGAAAAGGGAACAATCTTCCTGCTTTCGAAGAGCGATAAAACACACGTATGCAACACAGAAATTACGAGTTCTCGCTATATTTGCATTCCGTGCAAGCAGAGGATCAATACTGTACCTGATTAAAAATTATCAGAGCAAGCTGTAAGAAATTATGTAGTTTTTTAAGTTTTTTTTCAAAAGTAGGGTACTTGGAGTTTCTTCTCTTTTTAACTCAGCGATTCAATTGGAAAAGAACTTTGAGACATCCGCTGTAACAATGGAGTACGTATTTACAAGACCACTAAGCAGGCACTTGAATGGACGATGAATAAGATTACAGTTATTGTTATTATATTATTATTATTAATATTATTATCAATATTATTATTATTATTGTTATTGTTATAATTATTATTATTATTGTTATTATTATTATTATCAACCAGTTCTTTTAATACCAAATATTAATTATAATACTCAATTTACCACTTACATCGCATAGCAAATATACTAAACTAACTAACTCACTGGCAATATCGAACTCGTAGGTTCATGGCCGCGCGGATATAAACTCTCCATATATCCCTATCCCGAGCCAATGTTTTCCAATCATCTCCTGTATAATCTACTTCCCTCAAATCATAGTTAATGTTATTCTCCCACCTCATTCTTGGTCTACCAACTGGGCGTTTTCCCTCTGGATTTCCTACAAGAAGCTTCCATTCGTGCCACATGCCCTGCCCATCGCAGTCTACGAGACTTAACTATTCTCATTATATCTGGCTTCCTATAAAGACCATCTAATTCACTGTTATGCAAGTCTTCTCCATTAGCCTGCCGTTCATCTCTCTTTGGTCCAAAAAAATTCCTAAGAACTATAGCAAATATAATATATATGTGTATTATATATATATATATATATATATAAAATTTGGAAATGTGCACTAGAAAAATAGATAACTAATATTTGCATCCATCATTTCATTCTGGAATTGATAAACGCCTTCAATTATTTAGAAAAAACACTAACACATCTTGAAGAATCTGATATTCTAATAAAATCCAAACTTACAATTGGGTATTGAGAATCATCAACCAAGTCTTCCCAGTTACAAAAGTCCAAAAGAATGTAACACATGTATAACATTTTGGCACGTTCTGTTTTTTCAGTTATGGCAGCGAAGTCCGGACCATAAACTCAAAAGCGAACGACGGTTGACAGTTACAGAAACGAGACTTCTGAGGGAAAAAATAAACTTCTGGCTACAGTCTCCTGGTTCATAAGAGAAATACTAATATTCCAGAAGAACTAAAAATGAACATACCTTTACCAATATATACAATACTGACTTTGACATATGAAGAGAATGGAATGTGATTGAATACCCAGCACATGATAAGAGACCTTCTGGAAGACGTCACAAAAGATGGTTGGATATCATAACAGTTCACCAGAACTACTACTCAACAGGATTATTATTCCCTTTGTGTATGTCATTGTTTCAAATTACTTAAAGAAAATCAATAAAATATCAATTACTAGCTACCCACTTCGAATTCATTATAGTCATTGCATATCTTCAGAAAGTATCATCTTGTTACAGTGTTGAATTTGTGCAATATTCCTATAATGAGTCAAGATTTCATAACTGTATTTGTAGCCGAACATATTTGCTAAAACGTGCTTAAAAGAGCCAACTAGTGTCAATAATTTCCCTCTGTACCTGAATATGTGTAATTGTATAAGTACATGATTTGTAATCCGAAGCAGGTTTCGCCACTCTAACATCTGTGGAGCCGATTTTCAAGATTCTCGAGTTTCCACCAATCAGTTCCAAGTTAAGATGTATGTATTTTCCATATTTCTCAGGATATATTTTGTGTATATTGTGTAAATAATGTATTATTACCAATACTTTTATTTAATGGCGGAGAAATATGCGCGCACTTGTACGTGTTGCAGGGTAGATTGTAATGGCGTATAGTTGGACTTAAGTCAATGCTATATGTCACAGGTACACTTAGCAAAAAAAAATGAGTGCACTATTGATCTCGAATATTTCAAGTTTTTAACGCGCGATTCACACGAGTAAACCAATGGCACGGTAAGTGCTACAATACGTTATCCTTCCTACAATGAAGAGCATACTTTAATGCACAGCAAGTCAGCGAACGCTTAGCTCAGTGCCTTGTAGGTTACATTATATGCTAGTGGTTATAGGTTAGATTCCCGATTAGGTTATTTTTTTAAATTGTTACAATACATTCTATTTAATTCTGTCTGTCCACTCTTAAAAAAAAAACTAATTATTTGGAAGTATTACTATTTATTATTATTATTATTATTATTATTATTATTATTATTATTATCATCACTAACCCTAATAATAATAATAATAATAATAATAATAATAATAATAATTATAACAATAATCAACTTTTATAAGATTCATGATGTGTTCCGTTGAGGTTTATTCAAATTAATATAAAATTATAGAATATTCACCTGAAAGGTCCGTCTCCTCAACTTAATCATCATTTAACTGTAGCGCTTTCGGGACTTGTCCCATCATCGGCAGGATTCAAAACTGGTGTTTCACTGAAGATCTGGTAGAGGGGGTTGCATGTATTGGGTTCGGTTTCGTACTCGAAGAGATGGAAATCATGAAAGCAGCTCACAACGACAGCCTGATAAACGAAAACGAACCCAATACATGCAACCCCCTCTACCAGATCTTCAGTGAAACACCAGTTTTGAATCCCGCCGATGATGGGACAAGTCCCGAAAGCGCTACAGTTAAATGATAATTAAGTTGAGGAGACGGACCTTTCAGGTGAATATTCTATAATTTTATAATAATAATAATAATAATAATAATAATAATAATAATATTGTCCATCATCTCTGGGCTATTATTAGGTTGGACTTGACCTATATAAACCAAACACTTTAATTGAAGGGTAAACCGTTTTCTTCGCTAATACGTAATAAGTAAATAAATAAACATATGAAGCCATTTTACCTTTTATTACATACATTTATGGCAATATTATTAAAACGTGGTACTGCACACACAATTTAATTTATACCGGTAGCTAAATAGTGTTACAGAGTTAACGAATACGGGAATGTTACTTAAAATAGTGTGAAGTGGAGATAGATTACGTGGCTGGAATTAAATTTCATGGGATGTATTTTGCAGAAATACAAATACATAAAAAAATAGTTGTCGAGAGATTGAAACCTGCCTTTCATACGTGTTTCATTTTTTAGTAATTGGTTTAACGATCTACACTACTCGAATGCCGGATACGAGCGTTCTAAATCCTGGTTTTCTAATTTACTTTTACACTATGCAAGATATATGAACCTTGTTTATGTTTTATTATTTCACTCACCTCATACTTCATAATTCATAGCAGACCCTGGGTTTCTTCACATAATTTGTGACATTATCAATGCTGCGTCACGTTCACAACTGACGTCCACCGGCCGTTGGACGTCAGTTGTGAACGTGACGCAGCATTGACAATGTCACAAATTATGTGAAGAAACCCAGGGTCTGCTATGAATTATGAAGTATGAGGTGAGTGAAATAATAAAAAATAAACAATATTAAAGAACCTCATAGTGTTATTTCCTATCTACATAACTTAATATATGAACCTTGTTTGAAAAGTCGCAATTTGAGTAACACTCTATACGTCGAACATTCGTAAATGTCTAGAAACATGTCTCCTGCACTGCTCTTTAACTAATTAAGAGGATTAAAACCAAATACAATGTATTTAAAACATTTAGTAATGCGTTACCGCGTGAACCACAGCTTTAGCTCTTCGAGCATGCGCAGTGGGTCATAACAGGGACTCTGCATTTTCAATCCCCTCATTTGTTTGCTAAGTGTCCATCAAAATAACAAAAATCCCTACTCGAAAATTCGTATTTTAGAGACTTTCTATATAAATATACGACAGATTTTTCTCCTGAAAATTATTTATTATGAACTTAACGCTTTTTAATTCTACGCTTCTTTACGTTATTAGTGAAATTTAGTTTGAATTCCCTAGTTAAATAAAGACAAATATTCCGTTTAAATACTCTTCCATAGTTTGTTTAATTGGAATGAGAATTGTTTAATTAAATGAGATTTGGAAGTTACTGGTAAAGGAGAACTGAACTGGTTGGATTGGATGTCATTATTTTAATCATGGTCAGTGTGCGGTCATTTTATTGCTTCTTTTCTCTTGGGCTCCCATTAACTCTATAGCATTACCACTCCTTTACAAATTAAACGAGCTTCAAACCTATTTATACATTACACCCTTCTGTAAGGCGTTAACACATGAATTTATTACTCGACCTGAATGACACTGAGAGTCAGTTACTCTCGCACGATATATTAAAGAATTGTATGAACTTTGATCAAACAAAAATATTAAAATATATAACCTATTTATAGAATTATCATATGAAAGGTACGTATCACATCAAGATATTCAGGTAAAATAGGTTATTTTAAAAGAGTGGATTTCTCAACCGAAGTCTAAATCGCGACCCCGGTTTTCCTATTTTTTTTATTGTTTTCATAATGTGAAATTATAAAAATCACATAAATTGTTATGAAACCTAAGGCATGATTCAGAGATTTGTTTTTGTAATTAACAGCAGTAGATTTTCAGTGTATGGGTTGTTAAGGAAACATTAAAAAATTGTAAAACCGGGGTCGTGCTTTAGAATTTGGTTGAGAAATCCACCCAACATATCCACGTAACTATAAGAAGAACTTAACGCAATAAAATTTTAAAATATACAATTAAATTAATTATAATTCTGGTAGCCCCATATCATATTATATACGTCAGAGGCTTGAACAGTGAAGAAAAAGGCAAGCAAAATGTACAGTCTTACGAATTCCAATTTTTAAGACCAATAACAGAGTATTAGATAAGAAAAGAAACGAAGATGAAAGAAAATAATTATAAATTCCTAGTTAGAATAATTAATCAACTAACTCACTGACTCTATCGAACCCGTAGGTTCATGGCCGCGTGGACATAATCTCTCCACACATCTCTATCCTGAGCTAATGTTTTCCCAATCATCCCATGTATAATCTACTTCCCTCAAATCATGGATGTTATTCTCCCACCTTAATTATTGGTCTACCAACTGGGAGTTTTCCCTCTGGTTTTCCTACAAGAAGCTTCCGTGCACCTCTTTAATACGCCATTCGTGCCGCATGTCCTGCCCATCACAATCTATAAAACTTAATTATTCTTACTATATCTGGCTTCCTATAAAGACAATGTAGCTCAATGTTATGTAGTTTTCTCCATTCACCTGTCTATTTATCTCTCTAAAAATTTTCCTAAGAACTTTAATCTCTGTTATATGTTAAAAGAGTCCATGTTTCGCATCCATGTAATACATATAACTAAGAGAATAATAGTTTTATATATTTTCAGTATAACTTTTTTGAGAGGAGTTGAGATAACAACAGTCTCTATAATGCATAATAGCATGCATTTCCAGATTTCAACCTATATTTAATTTCTGCATCTCATTTATATTTGTAATTAGTGTTCCTAGGTATTTAAATTCAGCCAATTCTTCAAAAGTTTCCTCATTTTTCATTAGCTGTCCATTTCCATTATAAATCATGTATTTCTATGTGTGAAAATATATTTAGTTTTAGATTAATTAGGTGAATTAATTACATATGAACAAATGAAACATAACCAAACATTTCTAATTTGTTTTCAAACATCGCCGTTTACTTTAAATATATAAATATTTTAAAATAACTTAATTTTATTCGTTAAATAGTCCTAACAAATGCCACTCTTGATTTCCAAATCCTCTAGAAAAATGCACTCGTCACTTCGCGACTCGTGAATTTATTGTTAATTTGGAAATCACTCGTGACATTACTTATGACTAGAGCCCGGATTTTATGTAATTACATAGTCTGTTGTTGTGTATGTAGTTATAAAAAAGCTAAAATGTCGACGAATTAAACTGAAAGACCCTTATTCCAAAGTTTTAAATTACACGTTTTTACATATTTCGAGCTATAATACATTTCACACCATAGTACATAATTTTATATATTTTTTGCGGAATTATTATAAATATTCGTCAATCCCATTAATTTTCGTTACATGGCAAGAAAGGAAAACAATTGTAATTTTGTATTATTGTGCTTCTCATGCATTGTCGTCAATCCTATACATTTCCTTTGCATTTAAGGCCAAATTGTACGAGTTCGATGCGGACAACAATGACTTGTTTTAAACATTTTTTCTTCCTTGTTCTCAAACGTATCAGAATTTATAACAGTCAGTTCCATTTAATTTAACTATGGCACCGAGTGCGTCTTCGTTGTCTTCAAAGCTAAAAGCATGGATTTATGTTGAAGTTCTTTAATCACTGATGGTAAAACAGTCCTCTGCCAAACTTGTGATAAACGTATTGGGTGTATGATGAAAACTCAAATTAAACAACATTCACGAAGCAAGCTGCATATTAAAAATAAACGAGTTTCTTAAATGAAACGTGTACTACTTATATAGTTGCAGCCTACATCATCTAATAGTGAATTTTACAAAGAACTGTATATGGCGTTGGTTGCAGGGAAAATATCCTCCAACAATCTTCAGGTACCTGAATTTAAACATTTCTTACAAAAATATTGCAACCGCAACATTCCCGACGAGTCCACTCTCAGGAAGAATTACTTGGATTCTTGTTATGTTGACATATTAGAAAAATCAGTATTGACATAGGCAACTCACTAATATGGATTTCTGCTGATGAGACGACAGATGTTGTAGGCCGTTTCATCGCTAATATAATTGTGGGCAAGATGGACTCTGAAGCTGCATCAGACCCCTACTTAATTTATTGTAAACCTTTGGAGGTAACAAATAGTTCAACAATTGCTAAATTCATTAATGATAGACTTAAGGTAATATGGCTAGATGGCGTAAAAGAAGAGAGGGTCCTACTGATGTATACAGATGCAGCCCCCTACATGTTAAAAGCGGGGAAACCGCTTACTGTATTTTATCCAATCTTTCTGCATGATACACGCACGGCTCATGCATTGCAACGAGTGGCAGAGACAGACATGAATTCCCAGAAGTAAATACATTGATATCAGCAACGAAGAAGGTTTTCTTAAAATGCCCTTATCGTATAAAACGCTACAAGGAGCAGCTACCTGATGTACCTCTGCCTCTAGAGCCAGTGATAACAAGGTGGACAACATGGATCGAAGCTGTAATTTTCTACAGTAAGCACTTCGAAGCTGTGAAGTTAGTGATTGAGAACTTTTCTTCTGATCCTGCTGTGTGTGTGAGTGAATCCTTGTTATCATTCAACAGTTCTAAAGTGCTCAGTTCAGTTTCATACATAGTAAGTCACTTCAGCTGGCTTCCCAAAAGTATCAAGAAACTGGAAACTTCAGGTATGCCTCTCCAAGAAGCTGTGGTAATAATGGAAGATGCAGTTCAAAATGTCAGTGTTGTACCAGGTGAAGTGGGTGTCTAGTTTCAACTGAACTTCAGTCTGTGCTAAACAAGAACCCTGGATACCCAACTCTTGGTACTCTTTCTCGCTTATTTAATGGTGAAAATGTGGAACCCCCTGAGAATATTATTCCTAGCACAATCCCCATCCACCGTGATTTCTTGCTATGTTGAACGATCTTTTTTCAACTACCCGTAAACCGATCTTTTCTAAAATATAACATTTTCCTTAAACCGACCAATCTACCTCTAGAACGATCGAATTACACGTAAACCGGCCAATTTACATTTAACCAAACTAAACAACCGCTAAACTGATAATTACGATATAAATTTATAATTATTTTTCTTTTTACTTACTTAACCAAACATTAAAATACATTTACTTCATTTAAGTGTAGCAGCGCAAACCGGGTATTGGCTGGTAGATATATAAAAATATTCGAAAGAACATAATTTCCATGTGAAGAGAATACATTTGATTTCATTTTTTTTAATAATTAAAAACCTAAACAACATTGTAAACCATATTAACCTACAAATTCCTATGAATAACACAATAGAAATTCTGTCGAGTAGTATTACATGTCCAATTACCGGCCGTACTATAATAAGATTATTTCCGAAACAAAGTCATTACCAAAAGCACGAACATACCCTAATTGGACGTCGATTTCCCAAGAACCTACTTGCAGGATTATCTAATCCTGGTAACCAGTTATTATCCTATAATTCCCTCTTTCAAGTCCTCTAACACTCAACTGCAATTTTGGTAAATCGTAACTCCTTTTACGTCCATGTCCACTGCTGTAGTCTCGGGGTAGCATGCTGCCTTGTCACGCAGCGGGCCCGGGTCCGATTCCCGGTCGGGACAGGCTCCTGGGTGAGGTTTTTTTCGGGGTTTTTCCTCACCCTTAAGACAAATGTCAGGAAGCTTAGGGACCAACGGTCCCCGAAAATCATCCGGCCATCATCATCCTTATAATCTTATATCTTCACCGGTATGGAGAGCAACGGGAAGCTACCACACCTACAATTCCCTAGTAAAGCTGCAAAGCATAGCATGAAAATGCTATGATTGCAGAGAAAGACCTGCCTTTGGGCAGAATTACTATGGATGGATAGATTTACTGCTTACCGCAACTAGAAATTTTACTTACAGTTAAAAATTGTGGTGTGATGGGGCCTATAATACCCTTAGTCTACCAGCCGGTTGCATTAATCCACATGTGTTAATCACGGAGGTGGATGTTCCTGCAGCCAATATATGGGTGACATTTGGTCAGCATGTCGGGTCTCCCAGCCGTTGCAGCTTGTTTTCTCAATCTCGAAATTCTACTTATACTGTAGTAGCTAATCTAATTCCTCACGATGCTGGGCGTGCACCAGACCTATACTAGCCATAATCCAGTGAGTAAATGTTTTCTCCCATGGGACTCGAATCAGCTCAAATCCCGCAGTTCTGTGACAATATATGTCTCAAACTGTTCTGCTATAGCGCAGAAGATTTTACAATATCTAACTAACTCAAACACTGGCACTATCGAACCTGTAGATTCATGTCCATCCGGTGATAAGCTCTTCATACATCTCTATCCTGAGCTATACTTTTCCAATCATCAACTTTATAATGAACTTCCCTCAAATCATGTTTAATGTTATTCTCACAACTCATTCTTGATCTACCTACTGGAGCTTTCCCTAAGGGTTTCCTATAAGGAGTTTCCATGCCCCTTTTTCATTTCCCATTCGTGCCAAATGTCCTCATTTCGCAGTCCACGAGACTTAATTGTTCTTATTATGTCTGGTTTCCCATAAAGATGGGTGTTACGGTCCATATAGGGCCAGAGCCTGCTGTACTATTAAAGCCCATTATCTACTATCTTGCATCTTTTTCCTCTATCCCCTTATTCCCAACTCCCTCATATCCTCCTCTATGTTCTCCAATCTTCCTATGCATCTCCTTCCACCTAATTTTATTTTGCTTATTTTTTTATAGTATGGATCCATCCTCACTTCTTTCTACATGTCCCGTCTATCTAAGTCTTGTACTTTTTAACTGTTCCAATAATTTGGAAACTTCCATACAATTCATAAAGATAGTGTAAAAAACGGTACAGATAAAGTGATCCCATTACAGGCCTTTGGAGATCCTTAGGGTAGTAGGAGGTTAAGGCCCTGCGTGACAGCCGCCTTTACCCCCAGAACAAGCGTCTGATACTCATTGCCATTAAAGGCTGAGTTCCATCCCAGGGCCAAAGTATCATCAGAGGTTTGGGTCAGTTTAAAAATCCTGACCCTCACCGGGACCCGAACCCACGACTGTCCGGCTTGTAGCGTATTCCTTAACCATTACGCAACGGTATCATGTAGCTCACTGTTTTAGACTTCTCCATTGACCTGTCTGTTAATCTCTCTTTGGTTTAAAACTTTCCCTACTAGCAACGTAATTAACTGATAGGAATCATGGTGTAATTATCCAGGCTTTCACGTCAGAGTTACGAGGGAAGTCTCCTAATATCAGGATTCTAGATTATCTATCATTCTTCCTGATCACATATAGGGTTCAATTTTCTGTGAGTGTGTTCATGTCCAGAGCCTTCATCTTGATATATATCACTCTTTAGGCTACTTTTTATCTGTCCAATAGGTTGCGTAAGAATATTTATTTTGTGTAATTAATGAGGATAGAAACAACAAACGCACGATTTATGCGATATTCTATTGCAATCAATAAACAAACCCAATCATAAATGCACATCATTTACACAAACATAATGAAACATTTTAAATATTCTGACACAACCAATCATACATTGGTAAAGCAACAACCTCCATTCAGTTATCTTGGAAGTTCTTGAATGTATATAGCCTATTAAATGGATTTGGGATAAAATGTAAGTGGACTTCAGTTGGCCTATACTTCTTCATATTTAATTTGGCGGTCATTACAGTCTTTGTAGGCAGCTATTGTGTCTCGTTTTTAATATTCAACAATTCCAGCAATATGCTATAGATATTCCAGAATATATATATACCTGTCCTGGCGCAGATCTATACATTAGAATCTGGCGCAGATAAATTAGTAATGAGTGAACTAAAATTGTTCCTGAGTGAGGTTTTTATCGGGGGTTTTCCTCACCTGTAAGACAAATGTCAGGAAAACTTTAAGGCCCAAACGGTCCCGAAATCATATGGCCATCATCATCATACTTATCATCATCATCCTTCACCGGTGTGTAAAGCAACTGGGAGCTACCACACCTACAATTCCTTAGTAAAGCTGCAAGCATAGCATGAAAATACTATGATTGCAGTGAAAGACCTGCCCTCGGGCAGAATTACTATGGATGGATGGAACTTTGATTATTTCATACACTGTTTTAACTAATTACTCTATTATATTAAAATAATAATAATATTAATAATAATAATGTATTTATTGAGGAGCTTATTATTTTCAAAATGCCTCATGTCCATTTCAAATTTCTGAGAAGTAATGTAAATCTCTATTTTGCTTAAACTAGAATCAGATTTAAATTGCTTCTTTTAACGCAAGTGTGAAGTAATTTAAAATATGTTCTGAAGCAAAATGTTTACATTTGAACATGGATTAATATGCGAAGAATGCAGAGGCCAAAAATGTCCATTTTGGTAGAAGGTGGACGAGAGACTTTTAAAAACGAAGTTCTCAATTATTTGTAAAATAATAGTTATTATTCTTTCTCAAAATTGGATTCTAGTTGTTTTGTTAATATTTTGCTTATTTTATCTCATTTAGTAAACGTGTTATTATTTAGTTTGTGTTATACATCGTAATTCTCCGTTTATCCAGTATTAGGTGCTAATAGCCGCCATTATTGTTTCCTAACAGCACTGAGTATTGTAACCACTAATCCACTAGAACCACCAAACGGATTGTTCACTAACACTGTACCGTATATGATAAAGGACTTGCTTCAATCATATTATGGAACAAAATAATGGAAACGCCCTATTTTCTAATACGTTTATTTTCATTATTATGTTTAACCTGCAGATGATGTCATCAATTCATACTTTTTTTTTTTTACCGATTCATGCTCTGAACCCATTAGTACTTTACATAACTGCACAAGCATTTCTTCCTCTGTACTTTTAGTTGTGAAACAGTTTCCAAGATTATATCTGCATACCTGTCTAAAGGTAAAACATCTCCAAAAGCAACAGTAGTTACAAACAGAAACTAAATGGAAAAGACAGGAGAGATCTGAAGAGGCTTGAATAACAAAATAATAAAATTACTGCAGATAAAATGACTACACAATTAAATATGCAGAACAATGTGGAGAGAACTGCACAAATTACAAATTTATGGCTAACTCTAACTAACTCTCTGGCACTATCGAACCGATAGGTTCATGGCCGCGCGGACATAAGCTCTCCCTATATCCATATCCTGAGCCAATGTTTTCCAATCATCCTCTGTATAATCTACTTCCCTTAAATCATATGTCCGTGCGGCCATGATCCTATGGGTTCAACAGTGCCAATGAGTTAGTTAGAGTTAGCACTTACCCAGCTTACTTAGGGTAATAGCTCTTCCACACCCACGTTCACAGACTGACATGAAGCGAATGTACGAAGGATGACACGGCATTAGTTCGCAAATATTCCACAAAGGAAGCAGGTCAATGTTCCACTGTATCGGATAGCATTTAAGAAAGAACTAATATTTATTTAAAGGGTTATTATGTTAATAGTAGTTAATTTTTTCTGGAGCTTGAGAAATACTAATATAGCTATGATTCTTCTTTGTGCACAGTATCTAAGAAGAGTTTCTGATTGGATTACAGCGGGGAGCAGACGTTAAAGTAGACCAAAAGGAAGCTAGATAGCAGGATATAAAGAAAGCGATGCATGACAAATAATTTCAAGATCAAGCCAGAGATAGGGATATTTGGAGAAAAAAGTTAAAGAGTTTTGAATATTGGTCACTGGAAGTTGTAATATTACATTGTAAATCTGTTAATGATGTTGGTGATACACTAATTTACTAGTTGAGTGGAAGAGAAGGCATTTTACCCTTAACTTTATCATAAGTAATGCCACGAGTGATTTCCAAATCATCGATAAATTCACGACTCACGAAGTGAGGAGTGAATTTACCTTGAGAATTTGGAAATCAAGAGTGGCACTTGTCAAGACTATTTAACGAATAAAAGTAAGCTGTTTACTCACAAATCATTATTAAATTGTAGTTATTTTAAAATATTTATATATTTAATCTAAACGGCGATGTTTGAAAACAAATGAGAAACGATTGGTATGCTTCATTTCCTTCTTTTGTTCATCACTGCAACCGGATCATAATATTATTTATTGCCAAAGGATCGCAATATTGTAAGAATGCACTCTAGTGAAGAAATTTATAACCAACGTTATAGGTATTAATTAATTTGATGTCCTATGATGTAAATATGTGGATTATATTTTTTTTGCAACGTCATTCCCTGGAAAATAATTCGTTTAAGAAAGTGCAAACAGTGGTTTCTTTTTCGTTTGTGGTATAATTAATTGTCACAAATGTTTTACATTATCTCTCGCATGCGCTTTATGCTGACATTCATGAACTATGTATATATATATTATATATATATATATATATATATATATATATATATATATATATAATCTGGTAGCCTCATTTCTAAAGGAGTCGGTCACTGCAAAATAATGCTATGACCTATTCAGAATGTTAAAAAGGAGATGCTTTCTTTATTATGACTATTTAACTCATGCCCCAAATGGGAGTCAATGACCAATCACGTTTCAATGATTTCTGTTTTACAACCAATCAGAGTCGTGTTTCACCAAATATTTATCAGTGTTATGATTACCATATCAAAGAAAGCTCCTCCTTACAATATTGCGTTCCTTTGGCAATAAATAGTATGATCTGGTTGCAGTGATAAACAAAAGAAGCAGTAGAAGCGTACCTATCGTTTCTCATTTGTTTTCAAACTTCGCCGTTTACATTAAATATATAAATATTTTAAAATAACTATAGTTAAATAATGATTTGTGAGTAAACAGCTTAATTTTATTCGTTAAATAGTCCTAACAAATGCCACTCTTGATTTCCAAATTCTCTAGATAAATTCACTCCTCACTTCGTGAGTCGTGAATTTATCGATAATTTGGAAATCACTCGTGGCATTACTTATGATAAACTGTAGTTGGTAAATTCTAGGCGAAACACGACTGTAATTGGTTGTAAATAAAAAAAATCATTGAAATGTGATCGGACATTGACTCCCATTTGGGGCATGAGTTAAATAGTCAGTTTAAATAAATACTAGTAATACTATTACTTAATTACTATTATTTCTATAATGATTATTGCCGTTACATATATTACTACTAGGCGTATATACTATTATAATATTGGCAATACTATTACTGTTACTATTATTATTAAAACCAATTACATATTTGATCAAAATTAAAAAAAGAAAGAAATACGTTCACACGAGAAAAAAATGAATATTAGATATTCAATAGTAGATTATATTAGATATCCATCCATCCATAGTAATTCTGCTCGAAGGCAGGGTTTTCACTGCAATCGTAGCATTTTCATGCTATGCTTTGCAGCTTTACTAGGGAATTATTGATGTGGTAGCTTCCCTTTGCTTTTCACACCGGTGAAGGATGATGATAATGATATGGATGATGATGATGATGGCCGGATGATTTTCGGGGACCGTTGGGCCCTACGTTTCCTGACATTTGTCTAACAGGTGAGGAAAAACCCCAGAATATAAACCTCTCCCAGGAGCCTGTCCCAACCGGAAATCGAACCCGGGCCCGCTGCGTGACAAGGCAGCACGCTACCTCGAGATCACAGCGGTGGACATATATAAGATATAAGCAAATAAATTGGTATGAGCACGTACGACGAATGCAAGAAGAAAGGCTACCAAGAAAAATATTGGAATGATGTCCACCTGAAGAAGAAGGAACGGAACACCTCGAAACTCGTGGATGTAAGAAATAGGAAATGGAATGAGTATTAAGGACTGGAGGGCATGGAGTGGATGGATAGAGACGAGTGGAGAAGGAAAATAAAACTTTAGGCACAGAAAGATGTGTAAACATTAAAAATCTGTATACAAATAAAAAATACATATTTGTAAGTAACTGCAGCCACAATATGCCACAGTGGTAAAAATGGTTATAAATGGAACTAAATTGCATGACGGGACAAATCTAGATGGCCCATGGAATACCAACCGACTAGTGTTTCACATCCATATATATATATAATTTAAAATGGCCAATCGTTCTGCCAGTATAAAGACATCACGTGGTAAGTATGTCGTATCCCACAGCCTTTATAGCTTGTTTTTTCAGTCCGTAATCGGTACGTATTTAACTACCAGGATTCAACGCAAAACTGTGTCGGCTGTGTCCCATAGTGGACGAAATTCCACGAGGAAATTTCTTTCCCGTTGAGGACTCAAAGTAACATGTGTCCCGTAATTTTCGTCCAAAGCAATAAAGTCTTAGACCGATCAGCTACAGCGGGCAACAAAGTTGGATCTAGTAATTGTATAATTAATAACGATTTTCCACATTTCCGAATTAACAGATTGTAAAACACATAATTATTGCTCATGACCAGGTACTATTTAGTAACTCGGATGTTGAACTGCAAACGCTACACAAAAGTGAAATAAATACAATAAAAACTTTCTAAAAAAACACTGACGTTTAAACTAAAAAAGCCACTAAAATTCAAAATAATAATTAATTACAGATCAGTACAATACGTGAATAATTTAGACATAATTACTTGGGATCTAATGAGTCTTACTGTCAGACAAATTGACACAAATATTTAACAGGTTCTATGGCATTGTGGAAGGGTGAGTAGATCATGAACAAATAAGACTAAAATCTACACAACTGAAACTTACAGTACAATAGTACAGTTCTGGCTTATTTAGTCACTTTTGAGAGGTGTTTGGTGCGGTAAGAGGGGAGGGCGAGTAATAGGTACTGCCAGCACCTCCCCTCAGTTTTGAAAACATAATAGTTAATGCACATTGAGTTTTCTTATCTACTAGTTCTGTGTTGGTGAATAGTTTTAATGCCTCATAAGTTTGAAGTGTTCATTGTAGAATAGCATTGTTATGTAACAATTTTATTATGATTATTATTATTATTATTATTAATAAGACAATGTTTTTTTGCATGGCTAATAGTTCCGTCCCCCACTCGGCATTGTTCCCTCCTGCCACGTGCCTTTGATTTAACCAAGACGGCTACAGTAACAGAGCTGAACTGTATTTTATTTAACAAATGAAAGCGAAAATTGGACAAAAACTAAATCGGATGGATGAAAATAGAAACAGCAGAAACTAAGTTTTTACGGCCGTTAGCAGGATACACAGATTGTCATTTCGATATTTCTGGTGTTCTCTCCTAACTTCTGGCGTAATTGTAAATCACGTCTGAGCTTGGGGCGGCTAGGAGGCGGGATTGCACTGCCCCGATGATACGATGGGTGATGACGAAAGTAGTGGTGCCCCAGTAAAGTCCGTAATCCTAAACTTAATTTAAGGCGAATGAATGATGATTATGATGGCCACATGATGTTCGGGGACCGTTTGGGCCTTAACGTTTTTTTTTACATTTGTCTTACAGGTGACGGAAACCCCGATAAAAACCTCACCCAGGAACTATGTCCCGATCGGGGTGTCGAACCCGGGCCCGCTGCGTGACAGAGCAGCACTCTACCTCGAGACAACAGCGGTGGACAGGAACTGGGATATAAGTAACGAATTATGAATATTCAGCATTGTAGACAAAACGGGAATATCAATAATTAATTGCTTCAAATACTTTGAAAAACATAAATATCCATATAGAATTCCGAACATTGTAATCAAATACGGTACCTACCCAATTGGAAAATAAATGTAGATAGTCCCATAAAAGGATGGAAGGATTTAATATTTTGATGTGGAAATAGGTGAGCGGACTACTTCCAGAAAGCAACACTAGAATTATCCTATTACCCAAGATCGGACATTAAAATACCAATGGACTTTTATAAAATAAGAAACATTTAGGAAAATCGTCCGATGTTCCAAGGTCCCCTTTCAATTGTTATACTGTAATGTAACTTCAAACTAAGTTCGAATATATGAAATAATAATGTAAGTGAATAAATTATGCCATGACTATAACAAGAACATGTTATATTTGAGGATGATTTGGGTCAATATCACTGTTTGTAAAACAATGCATTACATATTTCAAGAACAAGCACAAAGTCCTCCATTTTAAAATATCAACAAAAAACGTGTGAACGGGTTATTTGAGAGACAGTGTCACCGTGGTAATTAGGTTTAATGTCTGGACAAAGTGGTTACAACTAGCGAGAGATGCACTCGATCCATGCATTCGTACAATCCATTAACCTTTAACCTAAAACGTAATAAAACATTGGTATTGATCATCCATTGCATATAACATTGGCTAGGACTACATCGAACATTGGGATTACATTCACAACTGTTTTTAATAGATACCACCAGTTTTCGAAATCATTCACCACCTCCAGCTCGTATGCATGTGACTATATCGTTATCTCTAAAATATGAAGTTATACCCATCTCTAAAATCACTTCATACCAGCGGGACCCGCGACGTTGTTTGTGTGGACTAAATAGTTTATACAGGTTTTGTATAAACCAACATATTAAATTTGATAATAATTGACATCGTATGATGGAAACGTCTTTGTAATTTGACGACCCGGCGTTGCCCGGGAATCTACGTTTCCCGATCTTCTTGTCTTAAACGAGCTTTAAGGTAAAAATGCTTATTATGAATTATCCGTAAAAGATAGACATATGCTGTCGCGAATTTCTTCATAAATTTTTTGGAGATATTCAGTTCTGTGTACATTAATTTGATGTGTTTGTTATGTATGGTTTAGGCAGCGTTAGTCATTTATGTGTCCAAAGGCAATTTTTTGCGTACCGATGCAATTTTATTTTTTTTAGCTCCGGTTCTGTAGTGCGTACGGTAATATGTTATATATGTAAATTGACCCAGAAAATAATCTATAAATGATGATTAAAACCCCAGTCAAGTAGTTTTTGAGTCCATAAAGACAGACAGACTCACATTTATTTTTACATATTACAGAGATTGGTACAGTCGATTCCAACGAACTAGGCCAACATATCAGGATGTTCGACTTAGTCCCTAGTTCGTAGTTTCAAACCTGCTCGGGATTGATACATTTTCTTCTTCTCCTTTATCTTCCCCTCTTCCGTATTATCTTCTTTTTCCTATACATGTCCTTTCTGCCATTGCACCATTGTGATTATCTCAATCCACTTCATCCACTCTACTCTGTCTTTTATCATCTCTTCACTTTTCCAACCACTTTTACGTTTCATCTTTTAATGTCCCTGACACCATCAATATACCATATACCATTTCCTCGGTCTTCCTCTTCCTATATTTCCTTCTGTCCTTCCTTCCATTATATTGTTAAGTTTCGACTCCTCTTCGACTCTTACTACGTGTTAAAACCATCTACATTATCTCCTTTTTTTATTTTTCCTGTAATCGATATCTGTCTGAATCCCTCCCCGATCCTTTCATCCCTTCTTCTATTCGACAAATTTTGAAGAGTGAGGCTTCCTTCAGAAGGAAATAAAACCCTGGGTTCTCCGTTTTAGATTACTTTAGACTGAGAACAGAAGAGAGGTCTCCAGGTAAAATTTATAGGTTGCTTCACGACTAGATTTGAATTTCATTGCTAATTTTATGAGCTGTAAAAATTCAACATTAAATTAAATACTAACTCTACTGGTAGACCGGAAATATTCCACTCGCTCTAATATTCATTCTAAATTCTTAAAAATAAAAATGTAATAAGAAATATAGTCCAATTCTAAATATAATCTCATAGAACAACAGTGTATCTTAACCTCTAAAGAATAATACGTCTTTTTTTCATTTTTTAATCGTATCTATTATTTTACATTTCTTAATCAGAGTTGATTATCAACCATACTTTTTTTAATGTCAATGCTAATCGCACATACAGCTTATCTTTATAAAATGACTTATGGTTCTGATGTTAATAGATTGATATACTTTTGACACTAGGTATAGACCTACGAAACGAATGATATTAGAAACCAGTTTACTTTAATTTATCTCGGTAATATACACTTGTTGATAAATTGTTTTAATTTATCATCATCATCATCATCATCAGTCCAGGGATTAGGCAATTGCCCGTTCCGACTTCATAATGCATCAGCCCAACGTCTTCTAGGTCTTGCAACATCACGTCTTCCTCTTGCTTGATAATTTCTTGCTAACAATGGATATCTCTGCTTACTCATTCCACCCATATGATCAATCCATTTCTGTCTGTAATTCGTGGCCTCATCGAATAAAGGCTGTACTTTCAATTCTTCACTTATATCCTCATTTCTTATGCTATCAAGTCTTGTACATCCTTTTACTTGTCTTAGGAACCTCATTTCCGCCGTCTGTATTCTATCCTTCTGTTTTTCCATTGGAGCCCAAGTTTCACATCCATACAGTATTGTGGGAACCGCCATAACATTATACATTTTTATCTTGGTTTCTTTTCTAATTTTATTTTTTATTGTTCTCTGTATTGTTCCACACACCGTCTGAAATTTATTTATTTTGGAGTCAATATCTCTTTCCACATTGTAGCCAACATCACAGCCCAAATATTTGAAACTAGACACCTGTTCTGTACTTTGATTTTCTAAAATAATTTTGGATCTCACTGGATCTCTTCCTCTAAAAGCCATGGTCTTCGTTTTCCTTACAGAAATCTTTAGATCATATAATTTACATATGTTTTAATTTATTTCTCTCCTAAATAAACTGAAGTGCGTAAAATATTTTGAATTTGATGATGTTCTTGAAAACTCTCATTACATTTTATACCATTATAATTCATTAATATAATTATTTTTAGAATTGTTAAATTTTATATTGTCTTAAAAAACTAGCATTAAACCTTTCTGGAGTTCTAGAAGTACTTATGTATTTAACGTAACTCGTAGCAATATGGGCCGAACTTTTAGAATTATACTTTTCGAACTTGTCGGATATCGAACCTGGACTGCAAGTGAAGAAGCAAGCGCTTTTGTATTGAAAATGTCAGATAGGGATATCTGTTATTTCTCTCACTCTCTGCTGATTTCTAAAGGAACATTCCTAGACTTTCTAAAATCGAATGTTGACAGAATTGTTTTTATTGGTGTAATTATATCAACCGAAAGACCGTCGTAATTAATATAATCGAGAATTAAAAACTTCTCTTTGAGCAGAATAGATTCAATGATGACTTTAAGTATGCCTAAAGGTATGAAAAAATACACACACAGACGTAGTTTTTTTCCCTCCAGTAGCATTTCACTTATCATTCGAGAACCATCAAAATATTATTTGTAAAGTATTGAATTTCATGCTTCTGTTGTTTAATGTAGAATGTTCCCCATCAAAGTTGTAAGTGGTTTATGTCTTTACAAAACTTATTATTCACCGCAAATATACACTCAACAGCACGACCAAGCTTCATCGTCAACATTAAACGAATTGTTCATTGCGCGAAATACAGCACAATACAGCTCAATACAAGTATCTCTTGTTTTAAGAGAAACAAGGCCGGATAAAGCCCATTTCATCACAGTGCCTATCTCATTTGTTGTATTGTTTTTCACCAGTAGACTCAAAACTCGCAATCTTCATAGCTCATTTTTTCTATTTATAAAAAACAAAGTCCATCATTACTACATGAGTGAATTATTTCATGGCAGATAACTGTTGAAGAAGCACTTACAAATAGCTTGGCATCTACATCCCGAGGCGTTGTATAGTTCGCACCTCGCAACACACCATAGTAGATTTATTTCCTTGCGCCCAGAGTAAGACTCGCTTACCTTTACAACTGAAAGCCCCGTGTTTATAAGTTTATAGTTCCCAAAATATGTCCTTATTTTCCTATTAAAAATAAGCATTCATTCCAAAAGGCGTACTGCACGTTATTATCGCCTCAGCATGATGGTTGTCCGTTTATATAAAAGCGGGTGCCGCGCGACATTGCTTGGCAATGATTACCATGCGGAGTTACTGTAGTGGCGGTAATCGGCATCTTTGTATTTAATTGTATATAACAGCTGCGGGAAAACAGCGAGCCACTGGACAACCATCATAGTGAGGCTACAGTACACTATATATATGAAGAGTGTTTAGATGAAGAAATATCATATGAATATATTATAATATGAAAATAGATAAGTTAGCATAATAGTACAGTTAAGTTTAAATATTAAATTATGTAGATAGGATGACTGAGAATAGAATACCAAAAGCAGCATGCAACTATTCACCACGAGGAAGAAGAAGTTTGGAAAGACCAAGGAAAAGATGGACAGAGCAGCAATTTGGAGCCGGAACAAGCTAGTAAATAAGTCTAAACCGTTAAGAAGAAGAATAAGATATAGATAGGGACCAGGAGAAATGTAACAATAGTGGATCGTTTACGATTGGCAATGACGCATCCGTCATTAAATCCGTGGACACACACACGTTATACACACATAACTTTTCAGGAGAGTTTATTAACATTAAAATATTATCAATAACTCGGAGATTTTCAATAATTCTGACCAGGGATATCTATTAACTTATAAGAAATGAGCTACAACTTTGCCCTATGATAGAAGAGCAACATAACGCTGGTTCTTTTTTTTCGCATATTAATCTACAAAATAAAAATCACTAAAATCGGACTTTTGTACTTTTACCCTAATATCACATAAATTGGGGCACGCCGTAGCGTAGTGGTTAAGGCACTGCACTACAAGCCGGAAGATCGAGGGTACGAGTCCCGGTGGGGTCAGGATTTTTAAACTGACCCAAATCTTCTGGCGGCACTATGGCCCTGGGGTCGACTCAGCCTCTAACGGAAATGAGTACCAGACGCTTGTTCTGGGGGTAAAGACGGCCGTCACGCAGGGTTGACAACCCGGCTGACATCAAGTGCCGATTCTCCAGAAGAAGTGGGAGCCCTAACCTCCTACTACCCCAAGGGCCTCCTGAGGCCTGTAGTGGGATACCTTTACCTTTTTTTATCACAGAAATTAATTCACTATAATCGATCTGTATATTCCTGTACATTCACACATGGGACAGGGTAGTCTCTGGGGGAAATTACATAACCCAACCAATTTAGTTTCGCTTATTTCCTTACAGATGTCAGCGAGTGATAAGTGGTTAGCTCATCGATTAATAGAGACATTTACGAAGCAATTAATGTATTACCGTGCTGAATAATATCATTAGTATATTTATTTTGGTCTCGACTACGGTAGTGGAAATTAACTTTTAATGAAAATGACGTTTTGTTAACACTTTTATAATTAAATAAAGATCATCACCACACAGTTTAAATGTATATTTCACACTAATTCGAAAGCAGAAAAGTAATAGTAAGATATAAACAGTAACCAACAAACGGTAATATTAGCTTATTTTTTTAAACAAACTTGGTAAAAACATGTCATGTGAGAATGAAAATCTAAGTTTTCTTTCACCTTCCTGTAACTATAGAAACAAGAAGAGCAGATGTGGGAGACTTAACGAAGTACTTGTTGGACGTTATGACGTAATATCAAACATTGCATTCTTGAGTTGACCGCAGGTAGCGGTATGCCATCAATATCCCATTGTTCAGAAAGGAGGATCCGGGGCGCCCTGGGGTCTACTGTACCGCACAAAAGCCATCATGACGCAACGCTGTTTTGGACATGTGACCACAAACTAAATCGTTTTCCTCTCTCCGTTACAGATGTCACTTCACGCCCCCTGACCCGCTACACCTGCCTCATGATCTGTAACACGTCACACGCTGAATAAATTAACCAATAGTAATTAAAGACATTCTGCGCTTAACCCTATCATTTATACTGGATAAACAAATGTGACTTCAAATACCAGGAGGTTGGAGTAAAAATATAAAATATACATATTAATATTATTTATACTGTCCACCGCTGTGGTCTCGAGGTAGCGTGCTGCCTTGTCATGCAGCGGGCCCGGGTTCGATCCCGGTCGGGACAGTTTTTCTGGGTGAGATTTTTATCGGGGTTTTTCCTCATCTGTAAGACAAATGTCAGGAAAACTTTAAGGCCCAAACGGTCCCCGAAATCATATGGCCATCGCAGTCATCATCATCATCATCATCATCCATATTCATCTTAGATTAAGCTTAGGATTAGGGACTCTCCTGACGCACCATCATCATCTTCCGTCATATCATCGGGGCAACGTAACCCCGCCTCACAGGCGCCCCAACCTCAGAAGTAGGTTAAAAGTACGCCATGCCAGGAGAGAACACCAGGAATGTCGAAAGACAACCTGGGGCATTTGCAAAAAAAATATTATTTATACTCTTAAATATAAATATGTAAATAGAAAATATAATTTTTTCTAAGAATTTTAGGGTTATTAAATTATTAAGAAGTATAATGGATGAGATTGAACACAAAAGGCTAAAATGGTATTGACACATAAGAAGAATGCAGGATGGAAGACTACCAAAGATGCATGGGAAATTGAAATGGAAGCCCAAAAACTTCCTGGAAGAATAACATTCAAATTTCAATGAGGAAATTTGGTGTAACAGATGAAGACACAGAGGACAGAGAACGATGGAGAACTTTAATTAAGGGAAATTTGTGAATGTTTGTTGCAAACTGATAGTCTATAAGTCCGTAGTCACTTACGTATTTCTTTTAATTCATCTTAATTACAAATATTGGTTGGAGAAACTCCTCAATGATGAGGAAATTTCTCAAAATTAATGAAGGATTAAATAATTCTATCTTCAAGCCACAGTTATTCTAAAATATTCAAGACTAAAGGTGCATAAAACACTTGCTCTTCCAATTCTTTTTTATGGTACTGAAGTATGGGCATTGAAACAGAAGGATGTACAGACACTAAGATGTGCTGAAATGAGATATGTTCGAAGGACTTACAGGATACACACTACTAGATCATAAAAAATGAAGACACCTTAGAAGAATTTTACATGGAAACTTCATGGTTGCAACATGTTCATCGAATGGAGGATCACAGGATATCCAAGCAAATGGTAAGCTATCAACCTTCAGGAAGAAGATGATCAGGACGTCCACTCAAAATACTTTTGGATGGTGTTTCTATTGAGGCTGAAACAAGTCAACAAATGACCTAAATTCGTAAATGGACTATGCTGTTGATGATGATGATGATTTTAAAATAAAGGTAAGAGAATATACAGTTTATTTATTGCTATTTCCTGATAATCAGCTACTGATGACAGAAGATTATGAAGATGTGTGACAAGAAAACAGAAGGAGGAATACAAAAATGGGGGTTAAAGATAAATATGGACAAAGAGAATTAGATGGTAGTAGGAGATGATAAAAAATAACTGGTTTCAGAAGACGGATATATAAAAATAAAAGCATGTGGCAAATATTTATATTTGGGGACGAGAATAAATGCAGATGGGAGTCTTGATGCTGAAATTAATAAGAGGATAAATAAGGATAAATCTGTGACATAAAAATAAATCATCTTTAATGAGAACAGAATACAAGTTTAAAAGAATTGAAATAATTAGTATAAAGTCATATGGTGCAGAAACACGAGAATTAAAATCAAGAACAATAAGTAAATTAAATTCTACACAAATGGAATTTGGAGGCGTTCAGTTGCAATTTTTAAAAGTGATAAAATAAAAAAGAAAGTATAATTAACCTTTAAATTGGCAATGTATCCTACAGGATACTACAATTGGTTTAATTTACTGAATACTTTAATAAAATAGAATAAAACGAACGGGTAGAAATTACTTAATTGTGTGCAGAATTAAACAGTATGCATAATAATTACAGTTTTACACGATTTAGTTTAGAGTGCAGTCCGTCACATTTATATAACTGGCACGTGAAATTAGTTTTGTGCCAATTTAAGGGTTAAACAAAACATTAAATGTTCAAATTTTAGTTTTCATAAAATAATTGAAATCGTATGATCATATAAAAATAATGAAAGAAGACAGATTTCCAAGAAAAATACCGGTACTAAAATGGGTGTCATGAGGTACAAGTAGAAGAAGATAACCAAATTAACCTGGATTGATGGCGCAGCTTGCGGCTATAAAGATTGGACAAAAAAATCGGAATGATAGAGAAATGAGGAGGATAATGACAGTACATCAATAAGGATCAGGAAGATGATATGAAACGTTGTGAACTCCATGTTGCTACAAGCCTAGAAGATCACTCATGACTTCATATCCGATTGAGGGTCTTTCCACTTTTCAGCGGTTGCCCTTTTACCAGCCGGCTGCTGGCCCTTCAAATCCACATGTTCAATCACAGAGGTAGATGATCAACAGCCAGCGTAGGGGTGACATGTGGTTAGCATGTCGAGTCCCCCAGCCGTTATAGCTGATTCCTCAACCTGGAGCCGCTACTTATTGCAGCTACCCAATTGCCTCACGATGCTGGGTGGGCACCGGTCCCATACTGGCCGAAATACCATGAGAAAATTTCTTCCCCCATGGAGACTCGAACCAGCGCAAGTCCCGTAGCTCTGCGCCAAGGATTCCTACCTTAACCGCTCGGCTACGGCGCGGGACTTCATATCCACATGTGTTAATCACGGAGGTGAAAAATCATAAAGGGATAATACGCTGTCAATATGTAGGGTCCCCTGGTCATTATAGCTGGTTTTCTAAACATTCAGCGGCTACTTGTTGTAGCTATCCAATTCCTCATGAACTTGGGTGGATACTGGTCCACATTACGAAATGTGCTAAATAAATAAATATAAAACCAAAAGATAAACACAGGGTGTAACTTAATTAAATACTGAAACTTCTAGGGAGGATAAAATAAACCAAAACTGTATATTTTTGTTGTAAGAACGTCGCGACGTTCTGAAACTAATTACCGAACAGTAAACCGGAAAATCCGCTGTACTCAAAAGAACAAAAGTATAGCTGTAACTTATTTATAACACTATCGTGATGTCCGAGAACATTTGAACCGCAAATTCGGTGAGAAGTGGCTTTGATGACCTGCTCATTCTCCCATCCTCACCACATTAGTCTTTTGTGTGACTTCAATTCAATCGGAGGAAGAGCCTATCTCACGGGCTTTGCAGTGGATGCCTAAATTCCTAACATAATATTATGCGGCATGCAATGACACTTCATTGCAGAGTTTTGTATTGAAACAGGAAGCCGTACTGTTGAACAGTTTTTGAAAAATGATTTTTTGGTTAATTTATTAGTTTCAAATACATGATCATATAACGAAAACAATTTTTTTATTATATCTAATTAACTAGCTTAATAACTGGCACTATCGGACCCGTCGGTTCATGGCCGCGCGGATATAAGCTCTCCGTACATCCCTATCCCGAGCTAATGTTTTCCAATCATTCCCTGTATAATCTACTTCCCTAAAATCATAGTTAATGTTATTCTCCCTTCTCATTCTTGGTCTATCAACTGGGATTTTTCCCTCTGGTTTTCATACAAGAGGCTTCAATGCACGTCTTTCATTCCCCATACGTGCAACATGTCCTGCCCATCGCAGTCTACGAGACTTAACTGTTCTTATTATATCTGGCTTCCTATAAAGACCATCTAGTTCATTGTTTAGTAGTCTTTTCCATTCACCTGTCTGTTCATCTCTGTTTGGTCAAAAATATTCCTAAGAACTTTATTCTCAAATACTCGTAATCTCTTTTCCCCCCTTAAACTAAGAGTCCACGTTTCGCATCCATATAATATAAAGGATGGAAAGCAATTTTATATATTTTCAGTTTAACGTTTTTTTTAAAGGAGTTGGAATGTCAAGAGTCCCTGTAATGCATAAAAGCACGCTCTTCCAGAATTGAGCCTATGTTTAATTTCTTTGTGCATCTCTTATTATACCATCCCTACAAATTTGCGTACTGAATTTAGTTACATCCTGTATGAACGTTATGAACGTATATGTAAGCAGAGACCAAATATAATACAACAGTAGCTTTTAATCGTAGCAGTTTCATCCAAGGATGTTCAATATATATATATAGATAAATTGCACATCCTCAGAACATGATTTTCTATTTTTTTAGGGAAATATATTGTAAATAATAAATATGTTACTTGTCAAATTCATTATATAAAATAGGACTCTCTAGTGGTAAAAAATCAGAAAAGTAGGCTAACAAGGGAACTGTCAACAATTGCACGCCGAAACCTACTTGAAATATCTCCCAGAGAAGCGTTGTGATGTACCGAGGCCGTGTCTAAAAAGATCTGCCTTTTTAACTGCGAGGCATTAAAATCAGGCAAAAAACTTGTCATTCAAACTATAGGGACGTAATAAAACTTGTGAATTGATAGATTGGATAAACCCTTTATATCTGCCGTTCGCGCCGCATCCCGCTTCATTTCAATCCACTCTTACTCATACAGGGAGTCAATCTGTTCGGTACAGTGGATTGCCATTGCTTGATTGTACCTTTAATTACCGTACATTGCAGTTAAAAACAACAGATTTTTTTAACACGACTTGGTACACCACAACGCTTCTCTGGGAAAAAATTCAAAGTAGGTTTCGGCGTGCAATAGTTGACAGTTCCCTTCTCAATATTTAACCTGCCAAATGAGAGTATTTCAAAATTTTCATCATTCATAATCATAAGTAATGTAACGAGTGATTTCCAAATCATCGATAAATATATACATTTATCTAGAGTATTTAGAAATCAATAATGACATTGTTTAGGACTGTTTAACGAATAAAATTAAGCTGTTTATTAGAAAATAATTATTTATATGTAGTTACCGATATTTTAAAATATTTATATAATTAATATAATCGGCAAAGTTGAAAACAAATAAAAATGTGAGGTTATGTTTATTCACTTCAACTCGATCATATTATTTATTGCCAAATTGGATCTCAATATTGTAAGAATGCACCGTCGTGGAGAAATAATGAAAAATAAAACTGTATATTATAACCAACATTATAACTAACTCACTGGCACTATCGAACCCGTAGGTTCATGGCCGCGCGGACATAAGCTCTCCATACAACCGTATCCTGCGCTAATGATTTGTAATCATTCCCTGTATAATCGACATCCATCAAATCATAGTTAATGTTATTCTTCTATCTCATTCTTTTCTACCAACTGGACATTTTCCTTCTGGTTTTCCTACAAGAAGCTTCCATGCACGTCTTTTATTCCCCACATGTCCTGCCCATCACTTTCTATGAGACCTAACAGTTTTTATTACATCTGGCTTCCTATAATGACCATGTAGTTCATTGTTATATATAGTCTTCTCCATTCACCTGTCTATTCAGCTCTCTTTGGTCCAAAAATTTTCCTAAGAACTTTACTCTGAAATACTCGTAATCTCCTTTCCTCCCTTAAAGTAAGAGTCCGTGTTTCACATTCATATAATATAACTGGTAGATTGATAGTTTTATATATTTTCAGTTTAACGTTTTTTGAAAGGAGTTGGGACAGCAAAAGTCTCTGTAACCCATAATAGCACTAATTTCCAGAATTGAGCCTATGTTTAATTTACAAAGTGAATATATACACACGTTAAGTTAATTAAAGTTTCATTGAAATAACACAGAACATAACAAAATACAATGCAACACGCACATGCACACTTACACACATAGTACATTAATAGAAGAACCACAACGTGTTAAACTATTTGATAGTACAGGTGAAGCAAATGACAGGATATGAGACACCTAGCGCCGCTACCGGGTAAATTAAATCAACGCTGTTCGCACTGTAGAAAAATAAAAAATAAATAAGAATAAATTTGTGATGAGGGTAGAAAGTTGGGGAATTGCATAAAATGTATTTCCCACTAAATGTTATTACTTAAAATCACCTCCAAACACTAATGTCGACTAATGCATTTTTCTGGTTTCATTAAGTCCAATATTGTGAGATAAAACGTAACCTCATAATTACCAAACAAGAAATTGTTCGAACGTACACATACATGTAAATACACTAAAACTGAATGGAAATTATAATGTATTTCTCTCATACTTATAATTGTCTCCTGCGTTCAATAAAATAATATTGATTTTAAGAATACATTAAAAAAAAGATTGGTGGCTAATCATATTTAACTAACTAACTTACTGACTGGCACTATTGAATCCGTAGGTTCATCGCCGCGCTGATATAAGCTCTCCATACATCTCTATCCTGAGCTAATATTTTCCAATCATTCCCTGTATAATCTACTTCCCTCAAATCATAGTTAATGTAATTCTCCCACTTCATTCTTGGTCAACCAACTGAGCGTTTTCCTTCTGCTTTTCCTACAAGAGGCTTCCATTCACGTATTTCATTCCCCATTCGTGCCACATGTCGTGCCACATGTCCTGCCCATCATAGTCTAAAGGCTAATCCTTTTACTCGATAATTTTTTTTGTAATTTCTGGTAAATTTAAAATGTTTTATATTGTATGCGATGTTACTATGATATATTTTCCTGAAAAATAAATTAACTATGAACTTATGTTTATGCTTTAATTACATACGCAATACTATGGAAACCAAATACAACAGTTTTGTTGAATGAAAAGTTGGGCCTTCACTACTCCACATTTACAAATACATAATGGTATTATCTTGCATATTTTTTAAATATAAAATTGGAATTATATTCTTTCCCATTTTATGAATCTGAATTTTAAAAAAAAATGGTACATTGACATACTTACTTACTGGCACTATCGAACCCGTAGGTTCATGGCCGCGCAGGACATAAGCTCTCCATACATCCCTATCCTGAGCTAATGCTTTCCAATCATTCCCTGTATAATCTACTTCCCTCAAATCATAGTTAATATTATTCTCCCACCTTATTCTTGGTCTACCAACTGGGTGTTTTCCCTCTGGCTTTCCTACAAGAAGCTTCCAAGCAAGTCTTTCATTTCCCATTCGTGCAACATGTCCTGCTCATAGCAGTCTACGAGACTTAACTGTTCTTATTATATCTGGCTTCCTATAAAGACCATGTAGTTCATTGTTATGTAGTCTTCTCCATTCTCCTGTCTGTTCATCTCTCTTTGGTCCAAACATTTTCCTAAGTACTTTATTCTGAAATACTTGTAATCTCCTTTCCACCCTTAACGTAAGAGTCCATGTTTCGCACCCATATAACTGGTAGAACAATAATTTTATATATTTTCAGTTTAACGTTTTTACAAAGGAGTTGGGACGACAAGAGTCCCTGTAATGCGGTACATTGGCATAAGTCGTACTAATTATAAGTAACACGTTCTGAGACATATTTCAGAGACAACATAAATTGTTTCAAAACGCCGACCTTTTCATGTGGAAACATGTCAAGTGCCAAATCCCTGAAGGCAGAAGTAGGAAAACACGTTTTAATAGAATTATTAACATGTATGCCGATGACCATTATTAGACAATTGCCAAATTATTATTATTGAAAATTTAGGCCAACTACTTTTAGCCTCATGGGCTAGTGGTCAACATTCCTCACTACTGTTCATGAGGTCCCGGGTTCGATTACCGGTCAAACCATAGGAATTTTTCCTTAAAGGGAATTATTCCTGGGGAATGAAAGAGGGGCATATAACTCATGTAGGAAAGCCAAATATATAATGGCTGACAGGCGTAGAATGAAATGGGAGAGAATCAATAGGTTTGATTGCAGATAAGTGGATTATACAAGGAATTATTTGAAAACATTTTGCCAGGAAGTTAGTTACTTAGTTAAAAGAATCACTCAGCGAGGGATTCAAGAAGGGAAAGAATAAGCCAATAATACCATAAATAAGAAAATTAGAAATCGGAATTATTGGTATGCCTCAAGATAATGCAAAAATACAATTTTAGATGTGAAAAATGGGAGCTATTCATTTTCAAACAAAAAGTGGAAATAGTCTTAAAATTTTAATTATAATGTGATATGATAAGGAAGATGAAAATACATATATATATATATAAATATCCTCAACTCATGTCCAACTCAGGATCGGGTCGAGGGATGAGATAGATGGAGCCACTTATATAGTGGTCTCTGAATGACAAGGGTGTCGGCGGACCATGCCTGACGCAACATCTCAGCGTCAGATGTACATAATGAAACGAAATGGATGAGATGACTATGACGAAATGATGGAATTAAATTGTGGCAGGAAAAAAGAGAGAAATCCCCGAGAAACACATACCCAAGCTCCGTTTCGTTCACCACGAAACCCACATGGAGTGACCGAGACTCGATTTCGAAATCGCATCGGTGAGAGGCGAGCGTCTAACCGCATGCGCCAGGGAATGAAAACCTTGATTTTAAAATATTGTACCAATAAGTTTGTTAATTAGTTAATAGAGTCTTTAAGCAAGGGATTAAAGAAGGGAAATAATAACCAATAGTACCTTACGTAAGAAAATTATAAATCTGAATTATTGGTATGCCTGAAGATAATATAAAAATACAATTTTCGAAGTGAAGAATGTAAGCTCTTAATTTTCAAAGACAAAAGGGGAATTCGACTGAAAAAAAATTAAATTAAGATGTAAGCAAGGAGATGCACTATCTCCTTTACTATTTAATTTTGTACTAGAGCATGTCATCAAATCTTTAGAGGATGAAGAAGGCCTACAACTCAATGGTATTGATAAGCTGTTAGTTTATGTTGATGCTGTAGTACTACTGGCCGATAGCGAGGACATACTAAAGGACAACACGCACACACTACTGAGCAACACTAAGAAATTGGGACTGAAAATAAATATCAATAAAACTAAATATATGGTCACACATAAAATACATTATATAATGGAAATGGACAGCTAATGGCAAATGAGGGAGGCTTTGAGGAAGTGGCTGAATTCAAATACCTACGAACAATAATCACAAACAGGAATGAGATACACAAGGAAATTAAACATAGGCTCAATTCTGGAAATGCATGTTATTATGCATTACAGAGACTCTTGACTTCCCAATTCCTTTCAAAAACGTTAAACTGAAAATATATAAAACTATTATTCTACCAGTTATATTATATGGGTGCGAAACATGGACTCTTACTTTAAGGCAGGAAAGGAGATTAAGAGTATTTGAGAATAAAATTCTTAGGAATATTTTTGGACCAAAGAGAGATGAACAGACAGGTGAATGGAGAAGACTGCTTAACAATGAATTACATGGTCTTTATAAGAAGCCAGATATAATGAGAACAGTTAAGTCTCGTAGACTGCGATGGGCAGGACATGTGGCACGAATGGGGAATGAAAGACGTGCATGGAAGATTCTTGTAGGAAAACCAGAGGGAAAACGCCCAGCTGGTAGACCAAGAATGAGGTGGGAGAATAACATTAACTATGATTTGAGGGAAGTAGATTATACAGGGGATGATTGGAAAACATTGGCTCAGGATAGGGATATGTGGAGAGCTTATGTCCGCGCGGCCATTTACCTACGGGTTCGATAGTGCCAGTGAGTTAGTTAATATGTATAGAATGAAAACCCTGACTTGGAGAGGAATGTGAAATTGGTGCAACAGCAAGACAGAGGAGGTCTTTGTGTTCAGCACAACAGAGGATATTGTGTTGCCGAATTCGTGTGGGGGGGGCGGTGGTTGGATATTTTATTGTCATCTGGATCAGGTGTTGGCGATTGGTGTGGGGAAGTAATTATTCACTTCAATGCCACCAAACAATGCGACCGATGCTTGAAAAGGGAGACAGCAAGAGAGAAACACTCAAAATCGACATTTGTAACCTCCATTTTGCTTGCCCATTAAGTCTAACACTTCGGCATTAACAAGGAATTGTTAGAAAGTTTCAGTGCCTCTTCTGATTAATTTATCGTCATTGATTTCTAACGCAATTTGAATTCTCAAATAACAATTTTACACTTTTAATAGAATTGGTATAAATCGTTAGGAATCGATGGAATTTTAAAGGTGTAACAATTCTGTATGTAGCTTTCCCTCAGAGGGAAGGAAATCCGCAAGTCTCGAGTCGTAGAATTACGAAGAAGAACCTCGCGCTTGAAATAAATTTCTATAAAATGACCTCACATGTTAGTGAGCGTCGTTAAATGTAACAATCTTTATTGATATCTCCAGTAGGCGGTTAATTTTGTGCTGTTTTTGGCTAATGTATAGTTTAATTTAAATTACTAAGCACGTACAAATTCAATCTTATATGCGTATTAAAATTATTTTCAAGAGAGTAGTTTGTAATGTGTTGTAATATTCTCTACTTGTACACTACACTAACGTCTGATTTTGAATACTGCAAGGAATGTTAAGCTATCGATAATAATTTACAACAATTTCCATGCTATTACAAGTAATATTTAAGGGGTATAAATATATTTTATTGACTTGACATCACTTACTGATCTTGCATCCCCTACTCATGACATATCAAAGATGATATTAAAATGCACGATATAATTAAACTATTGTTATATGTGACACTTAAAATGACGAGGTGCACTAAACGCGCACTGATTTAAATTAACTGTCTAGTAAAAAATCTGAACTTGAGAATTGTTTTTGGAGAAGCAGATATATAAGGGAGACTTGCTGATTCTGGTACGAGTATTAAAAGATTCGGTTTTATTTGGAAGGATATCTTATAACCCGGGAGCGGGGTTCTAGTAAGTATCCAATGAAGTTAAGAATCCACGGAATATAAGGAGGGATGACGTACCTGTGACCTTGTAGTGTTCAGTATAAACAAAATGATGTTCGGTGGAAGGCATTACCCCTGCTTCGAAAACAGTTATACCAGGACAAGGAATTATACAAGGAAGCAAACAATCGTATGTTATTTGTAGTGTGCAATAAAATCACATCATTTGGATAACGATTTAAAGTACAGAAATGTTTTCTAATACATCACTATTACAGTTATTGCAATGTACAATAATGTATTCCGAAATGCACGAAAGTAAATCTCATTCGATTAGCACGTAGACATTTTTTATATTTGAAAAACTACATTCCACGTCGCACGACGTAATATGAGCAAATAAAATACTGAAAGTATGACGGTTGCTTTAGATTTTCTGATTGAGCAACACGTCCCTCATTTTTCACATTTCTGCGTACCCAGTATTTTTCATTAAAACACTTTCAGTTTATTTGCTACTTTTTCTTTAACAGTTCCCGCTTGTACTTCACTCAGTGTTTCTGAAACTTGTTCTACTGTCTCGAGAGCTTCAGACATTGTTAGTTTAGATTATTGTAAATGTTGTATTATAGTTGTAATCTTACTGATGGAAATTAAAATTATTTTTTCATTTTTTAGTTCGGTTTTCTAATAAAGCGTGTTTTTTTAGTTTTTTAAACTATTATTTATTTTTTATTTTTAATATTTTACAGAATAAGATGTAAATATCTTAAAATTCCATACTGTTGTAGTATGAGCTAAAAGAATAATCTACTTAAAAAAATCCTCGGGGCCGGATTTGAATCAGCGACCTATGGATTACTCAAATTATATACCTCTACAGTCTACCGCTCTACCAACTGAGCTCTTATAACGATTGACTAAAATGTTGATAAGTCCGCAAGCTATTATACCGGTTTTTATTATTTTATTTTCTGAGGATTCTGGCCTGGATTTTAGAAAACAATTATGAAATTTTTGTATTGTCATTGATCCTTTAAAAGTATACAAAGTTTCAAGTCGATCCAATGATTTTAAGTGGGTGAAAATCGTGTTGAAAGATTCCGTTACATAATTACGTAGACACTTTTTTTTTTATTTTCTGATGATTCTGGCCATGATTTTAGGAAAAAATGAAATTATTGTATTGTCATTGGTCCTTTACAAGTATACAAAGTTTCAAGTCGATCCAATGATTTTAAGTGGGTGAAAATCGCGTTGGAATATTAGGTTACATAGATAGATACAGGTCAAGCTAATATAAAGCGTGTAAAAACAAGTATATTGTCTGAACTATTCATCCCTCCAAAAAGATAATTGCTGAAAGTCAATCTTTATTACATGAGTAATATCCTGTATTTTTTTCGTTTTCATTTTTTGATATGTACTGAAGTAAACCGCCATAAAATAGAAAATTGACACCAAAAATAAAAATATCCTAATTATAAAAATATAATCCCTAAACTACATGATATATCGGCCATATAAATACGTTCGATACAAATTTTTGCTGTTTACTTTTTCAGAAATATTAATTAGTAAACGTTTTAGTTTATCATATTTACGATAATGTTAGATCATCATAACTATGAATCTATAAATTATAAAAATTATATTTCGATATTAATACGTATATAAATTTATTCACTATATTTAGGGATACACAAAATTAAAAAAAAATTAACTGTAAGCTTTTTTTGCTGTCCGATTTGATATGGATTATCCCAAATTTCAAACATTATCAATAGTACAAAGATAAGTTTAACTTATTATTAGAGAGCTACGTAAACTGCAGATCCACGCCAAAAATTATTCTCTCTTTCATAGTTTCAGAGAAAGGTGAACCAAAATGTGAAAAAAATACAAGTTACGTGAAGATGCAAGAAAAAAAAGCACATTAGCAGAACAGATACGCCATTTTAAAAATAAATTTTTATGGGTTTAAATGCCCAAAATCGACAAAAAATATTATACATCTATAAAATAGACCTTGTTCGATTTTTAACAAAAAATGAATTTCTTATCTCGAATCAATACTGGGTGCTCTTAAGGATTTGTATTAAAAGTTTGTATACATAAACATAAAAAAATGAAACTACTAAGTATAATATCTGTCACGGCTCACTTCCAAACTTCAAACATATTAACCCTGGAACCTCGTGGCGACCCAGTATATATTTCTATTCATCTGAACATCCATAATTTCTGACTCACTCTATCACAGCTTTGTGAGAATTCAGTTTTCTTCTTCTACTACTACTACTACAAGGTTTAGGCTATGCAGCCTGTTCCGGCGAAGTTAAAAGTGGAGTCCATCTTCTACGTGATCGGCCAACATCTCTTGTTCCTCTGGGATTATACATGAAGGTTCTTTATGGTATTCTTTCGTTGTTCATTCTCATTAAGTATTCTGTCCATTTCTTATTATTTTCGTTGATTTTATCTTCAATTTTATATATATTATTATATTATATAAAACTTTCGTCATTAGAGGATTGCCTCAAGGACAAAGTGATACAGACAATTAATTTTTGTAATTGATGAAATACATTTTGTAAATATATTTTTAAAAATTCAACTTTTAGGCCTAATTGAAGTATACATTCTTCTCGTATAGTTTCATTCCTTATTCTATCCGCTCTTGTTCATCCCATCACATTACGTAAAAACAGCATTTCCGCGGTCTGTATCCTGCTTTTATCCCTTGATTTCATTATCCAATTTTCACTTCCATACAACAACAAAAGAACAGCCATTGTTTTATATAATTTAAGTTTCGTATATTTCCTTATCTTCCGACCTAAGGTTCTTTTTATGGTTCCACAAATAGCCTGAAATTTATTTACTTTATTTTCTATATCTTTATTTTCTCTATAAGTTATATCACATCCTAAATATTGGAAATGTGATACTTGTTCTATTATTTTGTTATCCAATACAATTTTTGATCTAATTCCATATTTATCAATAAATACCATTACTTTTGACTTCTTTACTGATATTTTAAAATTATATCTATTGGCTATTAATTTAAATTTATATGCTAACATTTGGAGCTCATTTTCAGATTCTGCTAAAAGTACAACATCGTCAGCGAATAATAAGCATTTATTTTATCTTTATTATCAATTAATATTCCTTCATTAGTTAAAACCTTCTTCCATTCTTTTAGGATATCGTCCATATAAATATTAAATAATATAGGTGAGAGTGAACACCCTTGTCGTACTCCTTGGTTTATTTGAAAAAATGTCTTATTTTTAGTCAACTGAGGGTCAATGCAAATATTTTTCCATAGTAAAAGCTCTTAACAGTTTCTATAATCTGAATAGGGAGGCCTTTTATTTTAGGATATTCCAGAGTATTTCCCTGTTTACTCGATCAAATGCTTTATCTAAGTCTGTAAATAACATATGTGTTTCTAGGTTTTTTTTTGTCTTTTGTTTATTATCTGATTCAGGGCAAATACTCCATCGGTACAAGATCTTCCTTTTCGGAAGCCGTTTTGTTCTTCTGCTAGTGTTACTTCAGTAATTCGTTGTATTCGTTTTGATATTATTCTAGCATATATTTTATATCCACTATTTAGGAGGGTAATGCCTCTGTAATTAGATGGTTGGTTTCTTTCTCCTTTCTTGTAAATTGGTTTTACTATACCTTGCCTCCATGTTGCTGGTATATTATGATTCTCCCAACACACATTAAGAAAATTCAAGAATCGTAATTTAAAGAATATATCTGCATATTTAATTAGTTCTGAATTGATGTCATATGGTCCGCTAGTTCTTCTATTATTTGTTAATTTGAGCGATTCTTCCAGTTCTTCCATTTGTATTTTATCTACTTTCAAATTCTCACATTTTGGTTCTTCTTCGTTTTCATTCTCGTTCTACCACAGGTATCTGAAATATTCTATCCAATGTTCTTCTGATATTGATGCAGGTATATAAGCAGCTTCTTTTTCTGATTTATTTAAATGTTTAATTCTTGTATAAGCAGTCCATTGTCGTCCATGTAGATCATGTTCTAGATTAGATGCATATCGTTCCCAACTGTCTTGTTGGGATTTCCTAACAATTTTCTTTGCTTCCTTTCTTTTGTTATAATATATTTCTTTAGTTTCTTCAGTTTTCTTTTGTAAATATTGTAATATGCTTTCTTCTTCTTCTATAACTGTATTAATTTCGTCATTCCATATTCTCAGTCCTCTCTTCTTACAATTTTTCCTTCTTAATCCTAGAACTTCATATGCTGCTTTCTTTAGAGCCAAATCGATGTTGATCCATTTTTCTTCTATATTATTATTTATTTCTCGCTGTAATATATATTGAGATAATCTATTTGCATACAACTTTCTTGTACTTTCTTCTTGTATTAAATTCACTTTATATGTTTCTTCATTGTACATTTTTCTTGTTGTTGGTTTCCTCCATCTTTCTAATAATTTTATATTACATGTCAAGAGAAAATGAGAATTCAGTTCTAAGCTTATTCTTTAAGTGGTGGGAGTTTTGTGAGTTTTCATAGAATGGTTTACAAGAAGGAGAGGAAAATATTTGTTACAGTAATAGTTGGGGTCATACAATCCCCACCGTCAGGTAACAATGTGTGTTTTTCTTCAAACCGAATTTTCAATTATATAGTGATTATATATGTTAGTGAAACAGTAATTTGTTTTAATATATTAATTGGTACATTTTATTTTATTTTATTTTTAGAATAACTTCTTCCGTAAATGTCTCACAAGTGATGGAATATATTAACTCGTAAATAGAAGTGATAACTAACTAACTCACTGGCTCTATCGAACTCGTAAGTTCATGGCCGCGCGGACACAAGCTCTCCATACACCCCTATCCTGAGCTAATGTCTTTTGATCATCTCCTGTGCTATCTCCTTCCCTCAAATCATGGATAATGTTATTCTACAACCTCATTCTTGGTCTACCAATTGGACCTTTTCCCTCTGGTTTTCCTATAAGAAGCTTCTATGCACCTCTTTCATCGTCCATACGTGCCATATGTCCTGCTCATCGCAATCTACGAGACTTAACCGTTCTTGTTATATTTGGTTTCTTATACATATCATGTAGGTTACAGGTATGAAGTTTTCTCCATGCACCTATTGTTCATCTCTTTTTGGCCCAAAAATTTTCCTAAGAACTTTATTCTCAAATACTAGTAATCTTCTTTTCCCCCTTATAATGAAGGTAATTTATTTTCAAATGATGATGATAGTGAAGATGTTGATTATGAGTTCCTTCATTCTGAACATGAAGATGATAGCGATTACGATGAAGATGTTCAGAGCGTAACGAGAACTGAAAATGTGTTGGTAAAAGGAAAATACGGTTATGTTTGATGATTGAATGAACCTAGTGCATGTAGTCAGCCACCATCTAGAAACATAGTTCGCTTACCTGACATCAGTGGAGAGGATCGAAACAGTATGCCAATAATTGAATCATGATTTTTTTAATATCCGCTAGAAATGCTCAATGTAATTCTTCAACGCACAATGAATACAATACAAAAGCTAAAAAGTCATATTCAGGCGAGGCAACAATAACGGAACTGAAGGCCCTCTTACGACTTTTATAGCCTATTTGGCGGCAGTTTTAAACAAAACTTAGTGAATGTTGATGAACTCCGGAGCGATATATTTGGCTGTTCGTTGTTTAGTGCTATAATGTCTCAGACTCGATTTGAGTCCCTGTTGTTGTCTCTTTGATTTGATGACAAAACACAAGAGTTGAAGGAAGATTAGAGACAAATTTGCTGCTATTCGTGAAATATGGGAGAAATTTATTTATTACTAGTAGCATATACTCATCCTACTGATGATGGAAGTTAACTTCCGAAAGGCCTCCAGATATCATTTTAAATGTAATATTTTAACACAATTGAGGACCTGCCATAAAGATACACATTTTAAGATTTTATCTTATGACTATTCACCTCAATGGAATTTGATATGAATTTTATTCATATTAATTCATAATTATTATTACATACATGTAGGCTATAATTGAACTATGTTGAAGTGGAAGAGAAAACCTAACGGTCTTAACTCCAACAGGTAAAATATATATAAAATAAAAAATAAAGAATTCCTTAGAACTTTATTCTCAAATATATGTAATATGGCCAATGGACGGGAAAAGAACAAGAGGAAGACCAGCCAAGAGATGGATGGACAGTGGATGCACATCCAATACGTCTTCCTCCGAGGAGTGATTTTGGAAATAAACAGGATGAAAATCCTACAAAAAATGAATAATAATAAGAAGAGATCTGTAATAGGCTATATGAGCAATTCCATATGTGACTGACTGACATTTACAATACACTTTTGCAGCAAAATGGTTGCATAAATATTACAATTGATTGAAATTAGGGGTGTTATCTACGTGATATGATAGATAAATAGTGTGTGGTTAAGACTGTACTTAAATATACAACTTTTGAAGAAAAACAGTGCTATTTATTATCTATCAAAGTATGTGTGACTGACTGACATCATGCAGCTTAACATGTTCATCTGCATCATTCTCTGAAGTGTGATTCCTAATTCAATTTTCCAAAATACCGTTTGGAGGACACATTTCAAGTTACATTCTCAATAAAAAACGAAACAAAAATCACAATTAAGACCAGAGTTATAACCTAAAATATGATGTGTGACTGACTGACTGCATTCTGTGACTGACTGACATATCTGAATTTTATTTAGACTTCAATATTTTGGAGCTGCAAATATTATACAAATATTACAAAATAATATGAAATTATAATAGATAAGTCCACCGCTGTGGTCTCGAGGTAGCGTGCTGCCTTGTCACGCAGCGGGTCCGGGTTCGATCCCCAGTCGGGACAGTTTTTCTGGGTGAGGTTTTTATCGGGGTTTTTCCTCACCTGTAAGACAAATGTCAGGAAAACTTTAATGCCCAAACGGTCCCCGAAACCATATGGCCATCATCATCCTTATCATCATCATCCTTATCATCATCATCATCCTTATCATCATCATCCTTCTCATCATCATCCTTATCATCATCATCATCCTTATCATCATCATCCTTATCATCATCATCATCCTTCACCGGTGTGGAAAGCAACGGGAAGCTACCACATCTACAGTTCCCTAGTAAAGCTGCAAGCATAGCGTGAAAATGCTATGATTGCAGTGAAAGACCTGCCCTCGGGCAGAATTACTATGGATGGATAATATATAAAAAGCGATAATATGGAGATGAATAAAGAACTTCACTCCTTTTATCATGTATAGGAAATGTACAATTTTACATGCTGTAAAAATATTAAATAAATAGTGTAATTTATTTAACTTGGTTACCAAGTATCATTTTTAATTTCACAAAATAAAGAAAATATTAACTTTTGAACAACAAAGGAACTTCTCTATAGTTAAATATGCCTAATATGAGTATAATTTTATTACAAACATATTAACTGATTAAAATTTATCTGATGCTGTTAATAGATTGAACCATTAAAGTAAATAAAAATGCCGATATGGAATTTGCATTGTTCGTTCCAGAACACTAAAATTAACTTTCACGCGTCTCAACTATAAAGACAAAAAATAAAAAAAATAACGAAAAAGTACAGTATACGAATTACTGAAATTTTTATTTAAATATGGAAAATTCTGTTATAATTCTTTCATACAACTGATTACAAATTATATTGCTGACATGAGTTCTATTTTTAAACTAAACAATCGAAAGAAATCTCTTACAATGCGCGAAATCTTACTTTATGACTTATTGTTTCCACGTGGCGCACATAGCCAGCGTTGTCATACGTATTTTCACTCTGTTGGTTTCCAATAACGCTACACCCAATAATAATTTTATTTTACACTACACGTTATAGATTCTTAATCACATATACTCCACGCCAATTGTATTTTTATACAAGAAACTTCATATGATTTAAAACTGTTTTTGCAATCAACAAGCATGACTGTGCTTCACAAAGTGAATGCTAGCTCAATGTCGCAACACTGAACTGTGGATCCCCGATAATACGACACACATGTCATATCAAAGGTCAAACTAATGCTAGAACCTTACAAGTTCAAGGACCCCCACACACACATTTTGTAACACATAAGAACAGCGCACTTGTTTTAATTCCACTCACTTAATAACATGCATATTGAAGAATCGCATAATGAGGAATTATTTAAATGTCATTAATAAAAATATAAACATGTAATTAATATAATTAACGTAATTACTTTACAAAACAATGTCATTAATACTTCTTTGTTAGTTATGTACCGATAACGTGGAATCCCAGAGGAAATTTGGATCCATCAATTATCCTATTGTGTACAATAATTTTTGTATGTTTTATACGACTGACTGTAGCTAACCCTTAATAATTATAGGGCGCATTTCAATTACATAAATATTATAATACAATTATTAGTATTACATTTATGATCAGGAAGGACCGAAATATGGTATAACAAAAGAGTCGGTGAAACAAAACAAATTTATACAGTGAAATCGTAAAACAAAATTTCGTTTAATTTTGCATGTGTTTTCAGGTTTTGGAATATATCATGTTCTACTATTAATTTAGATCAAAATAATCCGTATTCCAAACATTAACTTCTATAATCGGAAAATTTCATATGCAAAAAAAAATCTCATCGAAAAAATTACTCCTGCGCCAATTTCAAAATTTTCACACCGGTATGACATTGTCATGTAATTACTCTAAATTTAAATCCTTCCGCTGACTGCCTTTTAGCTCAAATTGTCACAGAAGAAGGGCCAGTAATTATTTTATGAAACAGCTGAGCCGAACAGTCTACCAGATTTCCTAAACCACGTTTATGTTAATATACAGCGGAGTCCAGCAAGCAACTGACTGTGTTATTCGTATTAGCAATATAAGTGAGGGGACAAAAAGTCAGTTAGTCAAGGGACTCCAGTACTTACTCACTGGCACTATCGAACCAGTAGGATCATGGCCGCGCGGACATAAGCTCTCCATACATCCCTATCCCGAGCCAATGCTTTCCAATCATTCCCTGTATAATCTACTTCCCTCAAATTATAGTTAATGTTGTTCTCACACCTCATTCTTGGTCTACCAACTGGGCGTTTTCCCTCTGGCTTTCCTACAAGAAGTTTCCATGCGCGTCTTTCATTCCCCATACGCGCAACATGTCCTGCCCATCGCAGTCTACGAGACTTAACTCTTCTTATTATATCTGGCTTCCTATAAAGACCATGTAGTTCATTGTTATGTAGTCTTCTCCATTCACCTGTCTGTTCATCTCTCTTTGGTCCAAAATTTTTCCTAAGAACTTTATTCTCAAATACTCGTAATCTCCTTTCTTCCCTTAAAGTAAGAGTCCATGTTTCGCACCCATATAATATAACTGGTAGAATAATAGTTTTATATATTTTCAGCTTTACGTTTTTTGAAAGGAGTTGGGACATCAAAAGTCTCTGCAATGCATAATAGCATGCATTTCCAGAATTGAGCCTATGTTTAATTTCTTTGTGCATCTCAGTCCTATTTGTGATTATTGTTCCTAGGTATTTGAATTCAGCCACTTCCTCAAAATTTCCCTCATTTGTCCTTAGCTGTCCATTTCCATTATATACTGAATTTCTACGTGTGACCATATATTTAGTTTTACTGATATTTACTTCCAGTCCCAATTTCTTAGTGTTACTCAATAGTGTGTGCGTGTTGGCCTTTAGTATCTCCTCGCTATCGGCCAGTAGTACTACATCATCAGCATAAACTAACAGCTTATTAATACCATTCAGTTGTAAGCCTTCCTCATTCTCTAAAGATTTAATGGCATGCTCTAGTACAAAATTAAATAGTAGAGGAGATAGTGCATCTCCTTGCTTCAACCCATTCTGGATTTCAAAAGTGTCTGAAAACTGTTTGCCTACACGCACCCTACTCTTTGAGCCATTTCGACACATTCGTATAAGTCTAACTAACTTTTTAGGAATTCCGAACTCCAGCAGGATTCTATATAACTTCTCCCTGTTAATTTAATCATATGCTTTTTTGAAGTCTACATACAGTTGATGTACAGTACCATTATATTCCTATTTCTTTTCTAAAATCTGTCTTATACTAAAAATCTGATCTCTTGTAGACCTGTTTCTTCTAAATACACATTGATGATCTCCTAGAATGTCATCAATATAGGGAGTAAGTCTGCTTACTAATATATTTGTTAGGATTTTGTACGAAGTTGAAAGTAATGAGAATGCCCCTGTAGTTGTTGCAATCAGTTTTATCTCCTTTCTTATAAATTGGTAAGATAATTGATTCCTTCCATTCATCTGGAAGAGCTTCTTTTTCCCAAATCATACTAAGCAACCAACGTATCTTGCCCATCAATTTTTCTCCCCCTGATTTTATCAGTTCTGCTAGGATGGGAAAAATAATGACTTTACAAGAAAATGTCATGTATACTTTTTTGTTAGTTGTGTACCGATAACGTAGAAACCAAGAGGAAAATTTAATCCATGAATTATTATGTTGTGTACAGTAATTTTTATCCGTTTTCTGTGACTGACTGTCCATAACTTACAGTTAACAACTATAGGACACATTTAAGGTATATAGAATATTAGCATCCAATTAATATTGTTTAATTTACGACATAGGAGGACCAAAGTATGGTTTAACAAAAGATCTTATGAAATAAAACGAATTCATACGACCAAATCATTAAACAAGAAATTGGTAAAATTTTGCGTATTTTTTCAGGTTTGGAACATTACAAGTTCTACCGCTATTATTAGATTAAAATAATGCACATTCGAAACATTTTCTTATAGAATTATAAAATTTGATATTTACAGATATATATTACAGCAACAAAATTATTCCTGCGTCAGTTTCAAAATTTTCACCTTGGTATGACATTTTCATGGAATCGCTCATATATAAATATATTCCTCCCTTAAAGAATAAAAATCATGTTTCGCTTCCATACAATACAAATGGTAGAATAACGGTTCGATATATTTTTTTAGTTTACCATGTTTTTTTGAGAAATGGGGATGACAAGAGTCCCTGAAATATTTAACAGCATGCGTTTTCAAAGTAGGGTCAATGTTTAATTTATTTCAGGGCCTCATTCCTGTTTGTAATTAATATTCTTATGAATTTGAATTCAGACACTTCTTCAAAATTTCCCTCATTTGTCATTAACTGTCATTTCGATGATCCAATCTATTTCTATTCGTTTCACTGATATTTACCTCCAGTCCTAGTTTGTTAGTGTTATTTAATATAATGTATGTTGACGTTTTTAAATGTAGGGACATAATAAAATTTATTTCAATTTAGTATTTAAAATTAATATCGGTAAATATTTTATTTATGTATTGTTAATAGATAGAGTGAAAATAAGTTATTTCGTACCGCCCTGTGTCTCCTTTGTGTGTACACTGACAAATTATCACCTATAGGCGAAGATATAAAAGTTGCTTGCTTAACGGATTATAATATATTAATTTCATGACCTGCGATAACTCATGACAATATTGAGACTGCAGTGTTCCCAGCGTTAGGCAGGAAAAGTAGGTTAGAGCTGACCATCGTGTCGTAGTAAAACTCTCGGCACATAGATGACAGAACGATCAATAATGGTCAACAATAGAATTACCGGTAGATTACAATGAACTAGTCAAACATATATAATAATTTACCAATTATTAATCTTGATTAATATCTTGTTCTAACGGTGTGACTATAGCTGTTGAATTTTGATATTACAAAATTTAATATCAACTTTTATAAGATTCATGATGTTTCCGTTAAGGTTTATTCAAAATTAATATAAAATTATAGAATATTCACCTGAAAGGTCCGTCTCCTCAACTTAATTATCATTTAAGTGTAGCGCTTTCGGGACTTGTCCCATCATCGGCAGGATTCAAAACTGGTGTTTCACTGAAGATCTGGTAAAGGGGGTTGCATGTATTGGGTTCGTTTTCGTTTATCAGGCTGTCGTTGTGAGCTGCTTTCATGAAAGCAGATCTTCAGTGAAACACCAGTTTTGAATCCTGCCGATGATGGGACAAGTCCCGAAAGCGCTACACTTAAATGATAATTAAGTTGAGGAGACGGACCTTTCAGGTGAATATTCTATAATTTTATATTAAAATTTAATACTTGATAATTTTCAATCAATGCACCAGCTTTTTTAATATGTAGCCTGATTGTACACCAAACTTGAGTGAATTCGGCAGTTCTATGGTATTCCGCATATTTTATACCAAATAATTTTTGCAGCTGATTTCAGGTTTGTACCTTGAAATCGCCATATGGCTTTTAAATGCTCCTAATATAATTTAAAGCTGTATTTATCTATCACATAAAAACTAAATGTGTTAAATCAGCCGTGTTCAACATTTTTATACCCTATTAATTAAGATTAGATATGTCCACCGCTGTGGTCTCGAGGTAGCGTATTACCTTTTCACGCAGCGGTCCCGGGTTTGATCAACGGTTGAGACAAGTTTCCTGGGTGATGATTTTTTCGGGGTTTTTCCTCACCTGTAAGACAAATGTCAGGAAACGTTAAGGCCCAAACGGTCCCCGAAATCATATGGCCATCACAATTCGTATCCATCTTAGATTAAGCTTAGAATTAGGGGCTCTCCTGGCGCACCACTATCATCATCATTACCCATCATATCATCGGGGCAACGTAACCCCGCCTTCCAGGCACTCCAACCTCAGAAGTGGGTTACAATTACGCGATTGCCAGGAGAGAACACCAGATATGTCTAAGGACAAAAACAGGGGGCATAAAAAAATTATCATTAATATCTTTAATTTTAACATATGATAGTTTGAAACCTAGATATTTAAAACTATTCACTTGTTCTAAAATTGTACCATTAATTACTATTTTTGCTCTTAAGGTACCATATCCTTTAAATTATCCATTTTATTTTTTTCTTTGAAATGTTTAAATTATAATTTTCACTTTTTATTTCAAATTAAAAATAGCTCTTTGTATATCATATTCTCAACTGGAAATCACTACTTGATCATCGGCAAATACTACTGTATCAAACAATTTATTATTTATTTTAAAATATTTATTTTAATTAATCTGTCAATTTATATACTATCTAGTACCCGGCGTGCGCTGTTACGCCTAATTAAATTAAAATTATTGTAATTTTATGTTTAGTTGAATAAGTAGAAGCAAACATATTTATAAATTTATATCTCTTAGATACCCCGTGCTGATTGCCCGGCGTTGCCCGGAAATCTACTTATCCCAACCTTCTTGACATAAATGAGTTGAAATACGAATATTAATGTGTTTTATGTTTAGTTAAATAAGTGAGAGGAAAAATTTATATCATAATTATTTTTAGATACCTCGTGCTGTTTACCCGGCGTTATCCACGAATCTACTCATCCCGATTTCTTGGCATAAATGAGCTGGAAGAAAAAAAAGATCAATGTATTTCTTATGATTAGTTCAATAAGTAAAATGAAAAATAATTATAAATGTATATCGTAATTATTTTAAGATTCCCCGTGCTGATTACCCGGTATTGCACGGGAATCTACTTACCCAATCTCCTTGGCTTAAATGAGCTAAAAGACAAAATTCCTTATTGTGAGTTATCCGTAAAAGAATTACCCGCCATGTGCTGCTATGCTTGCACAGGAATCTACGTACGTATCTCGATCTTCTTGGCATCAATGAAAGACAAAAATCGTTATTGCGAGTTATCCGTAAGAAATAAACATATGCTGTCGTGGAGTTTTTGTAGAGCTTTTTGAGATATTCAATTCTGTGTACATTAATTTTGAGTATTTGTTATGGTTTACGTAGCGTAAGCCATTTAAGTGTTTATGTTTTCCACTACAAGGACAATTTTGAAGGGTGTAGGAGTTGAGTATCACAACTCTCTTATAGCCTATGTTCGCCTCGGTAATCTCCTGAACATTTTGCAAAAAGCCCCATCACAATCGGTTCAACGGTATGGCCACGCATAAAGTACAAACAAAGAAACATTTTTTATATATTAGATTTCCTCGAAAATAGCTTAGATTTATTGCTTATATTCCGAAACAGCACTTTGTCATACCCGACATAACAAACGAACTCACTGGCAATATCTAACTCCTGGGTTCATGGCCACGCGGACATAAGCTCCCTTATCCCTACCCCAGGCAAATGTTCTCCAATCATTTCCCTTAAAATTCACCTCCCTCAAATTATGGTACATTGAGATGTACGAAATCAATAATAAAAATGTATAATTCCCAAATATGTCTTCTTAATAAAGGAGCCGCCATTTGCAAGATAGAAGCATGGCTTCACAGCATTTGGTGGATGGGAATTACAATGTATATAGAGAAGGATTTGCGTTTAGATCGGTACTTGCTCAGGTAGCTCAGTTGGTAGAGCACTTGGTCTAGAGAACCAAGGGTCCCGGGTTCAAGTCCCGGTCTGAGCGTATAATTTTTCTCTTCAAATATGATTTATCCATCATTGAGCTGTACGAAATCAATAATAAAAATGTATAATTCCCAAATATGTCTTCTTAATAAAGGAGCCGCCATTTGCAAGATAGAAGCATGGCTTCACAGCATTTGGTGGATGGGAATTACAATGTATATAGAGAAGGATTTGCGTTTAGATCGGTACTTGCTCACGTAGCTCAGTTGGTAGAGCACTTGGTCTAGAGAACCAAGGGTCCCGGGTTCAAGTCCCGGTCTGAGCGTATAATTTTTCTCTTCAAATATGGTTAATATATTTTCTTCTTTTTCTTCACGGCTTAGGCTTATTTACTAGCCTGTTCCGGCTCCAAATTGCTGCTCTTTCCACCTTTTCCTTGGTCTTCCTAAGCTTCTTCTTCCTCGTGGTGAATAGTTGTATGCTGCTTTTGGTATTCTATTCTCAGCCATCCTTGCCAAGTGTTCTTTTCAGTTTGTTCTGTATTTCTCTATTGTTGAGTTTAATTCCTCTATTTTTAGTTGTTGTCTTATTTCTGTGTTATGTTTTTTGTCTGTTCTTTGATATTCTGCTATTGGTATGAGGATTCTCATTTCAGCAGCTTGTATCCTGGTAGCTTGTTGTGTTGTCACTGTCCATGTTTCGGATCCATAAGTAACAGGCACTGCCGTTGTCTTGTATAATTTCATTATAGAGTCTTTCCTGGCTTTATTTTTCAAAGTTCTTTTTAGTGTACCTGTTATATAATTAAACTTATTTATTTTGTTATTTATATCTGCTTCTGCTGTGTATAATATTTCGCGACCTAGGAAGTTATATCTTACTACTTGTTCTATTGGTTTATTTTCTAATATTATCTTTGTCCGAACTGGATGAGCTCCCTTGAAGGCCATTGTTTTTTATTTTTGTGAGGATATATGGTTAATATATAATGGATGAATTAGAGAACCGAAAATTATTGTGGTATGCATACACAGTAAAAAATGACAACAAAAAATGGCTAAAAAATGTATAATGTTACCATCAGGGAGAAAGGAATGGGTACGATCAGAACTAGTTGAAAAAACTATAGCCAGGAAGCCATGAAAGGATTATTATTGGAAGAAAAATGCTGCTTAATCAAATGAGAATAAAATTGGGAGGAGAGATGATGCCCATTATAATCTATAGAACAGTATTGGCGTTCCATGGATAATACCCAGTAAGAACAGAGATAGTAATAGAAGATAAAGTGGTGGAACAGGTTTCACATTGCCAGTATTTGGGCTTGCGATATAACTTATGAAGAAGAACAAAATATAAATAAGGTAATGCAGACATTGCAACATATTTGTGGAACAATCAGACGAAAACTAAGGAACAAAGTAAGAAAGGATACGCAGTCAAGATTTTACTCAACGATGGCGCTACGAGTGCGATGTATGGAAGTGAGGCCTAGGTCCTGAAGGAAAAAGAAAAAGGTAAAATTCAGGCAGCGGAAATGAGATTCCTATGGGCAGTGAAAGGTTGTACAAGAGAAGAACAAATGAGTATATTAGAGAGGAACTAAAAGTACAACCTCTTCTTCAACAAATATAAGAATACAGGAACAATTAGATAGAACATCTGCAAAGAATAACAGAGGATAGGATACCAAAGATGGCACTAATGTATAATCTTGGAGGTCGAAGACCAAGAAAGCGCTGGGTTGAATATATGTGAGATCGGAACAGGCAACGACCTAATCCGTGAAGGATGATGATGATGATTAATAATAAAAATTAGCGCTTCATACCAGCTGTTAGCCCTGGTATCAACATTTTAGTAATTCAGACTCTTATATCGTCTTATTTATTCTTTTCAAAGTGTTTCTGGTACTCACGAGAATCATGCAGCATGAACACTACTAGTGAAGCTTAATGACAAAAGTGTGTTCTAGAATCAGTAAAACGCCAGAATGTTGAGTCTTTTCTGAGCTGGATATTGGAATTGGCTTATTTGAACTCCGAAAACGCCAGCTGTTATTCACAGGTGCCTGGGAACTGTAGCACATCATAATAAATTTAGACTTGGTTTACAGTTACAATGACTATTTAACTCATGCACGAAATGGGAGTCAATGACTAATCACGTTTAATTAATTTTGTTTTACAACCAATGTCAGACGTGTTTCACTTCGATATTTAACGAATTCTCTTTTTCAGCTCCTGCTTTTGTGATAAAGAAAGCTCCTTCTTTTTTAATATTCTGAAAAGGTCAAAGCATTATTTTTCTCCAACAAATACATTGAATATAGCAAATAATGATCAGATTACTTGATTTTACAGAGTTGTTTACTAAAAACATAAATTAATAACCTATAAAGTTGATTATAATATACAGTTTGATGTGTTTCATTATTTCTCCGCTAGGAATATTGCGATCCTATTTGGCAATATATAATATAATCAAGTTTCAGTGAATATACATAACCTCACATTTCTGATTTGTTTTTAAACATCGCCGTTTACATTAAATGTATAAATATTTTAAAATACCGGTAACTAAATTTAAATAATGACTTTTCAGTAAACACCTTAATTTTATTCGTTAAATAATCCTTACAAATGCGACTCTTGATTTCCAATTCCTCTAGATAAATAATTTATCACTTCGGGACTCGTGAATTTATCGATAATTTGGAAGTCACTCGTGGCATTACTTAGCAAAAATATACCGTTTGGCTATTTTAATTAAGTCACTATAAAAGTTATTGTTTCTATTCCAACATTCCACATTAAAAACAAATATCTAGCAACGTGGACGGTGTTGTGAATCAACAATTTTTAAGTATTTTGAACTCATTACTATTAAGCTGAAAGACGATATTATGAAATATAATGATATATCCTTAAAGACGTGTGATGAACTATTATGACTATCATATACAGTGCATTTTTTGTTGTAATTTTGAGTTTCCTGTCGTACGTTGTTTATTACTATTTTTGCGATGTGCTGAGAATTCGTGGGGCAGATTTTAAACATGCCATTAAAATCCTATGTTCAGTAAACAACCCCTCAGTTCATGCACATGGATTTTTAACTTTAATTAAAGTTAGAACTTTAATTAAAGTTATCTACTTTTGTCACAAAATATGTTAAAAATGAAGTTCTCATACCGCCACATATTTATGATATTTTAAGGAAGTTTGAAATGTTTGTTTTCTGTGAAAAGCTTCATCTGGATTTCGTTTTTCTAACTTTCATGTATTCAATCCATAAATTCGTTCCTCGACTATTTAACTCGTGCCCCAAATGGGAGTCAATGACCAATCACGTTTCAATGAATTCTCTTATACAACCAATTGCAGTCGTTTTTCAGCTTGATAATTATCGAATTTTGATTATCAAAATAAAGAAAGCTCCTCCTTTCTAATATTCTGAACAGGCCAGAGCATTATTTTGCAGTGACTGATTCTCTAACAAATACGTTGAATATAGCAAATAATGAACTGATTCCTTTGACTTACACATTTGATAATTGTGTATTCAATAATTATGTTTTAAATACTGATATTACTGAGTTTAAAAAAAAAAATACTTAACTTATAATGTTTGTTATAATATACAGTTTTGATGTGTAATATTTTTTTCTCCGCTAGGGTGTATCCTTACAATATTGCGATCGTATTTGGCAATAAATAATATGATCAAGTTGCAGAGATGAACGAATGAAACATAACCAAACATTTCTCATTTGTTTTCAAACATCACCGTTTACATTAAATACATAAATATTTTAAAATAACTATATTCAAATAATGATTTATGAGTAAACAGCTTAATTTTATTCGTTAAATAGTCCTAACGAATGCCACTTTTGATTTCCAAATCATGTAGATAAATTCGAGATCACTCGTGGCATTACATGTGATAAGCACAATGTCGTGTACCGTTCTGGAGATAAAAAAATTAAAAATATAAATTGCAAAAATGTTTTTAACATTTTAAGAAAAAAATATTTGATGCGAACGTATGTGAATGTATTCATGTTCAACAAATTAATAACAATTTTTTTTCCCAGTTATAAATTGTATTCTGTACAACGTGGATTGGAATTCCATCTATGATCTGATAAGGCAGGTGGATGGAACGATGTAAATCAAACGGCTGAATGCAACTCTGATTTGTGTAGAATGATTGTAGCACATGGAACGGAGACCGAAGTGATCCATCATTGCTCGGATCCATTAATACAAGATGCATCAATACTCATGTCCATTCGTTGTTACACTGTGCATCCTTCATGTATGACTCAATGCTAAGCTTAATTATCTGCTACTCTAATAAACTCTGTGTACATTAACCCAGCAACGCAAAATACATGTATAATGTAACCACTAATGAAGTTAACCAAAATCAAAAACTGAAATATTCATAAAATTCATTACTTACTCACGGGCACTGTCGAACCCGTAGGTTCATGGCCGCTCGGACATAAGCTCTCCATACATCCCTATCCTTAGCTAATGCTTTACAATAATTCCCTGTATAATCTACTTCCCTCAAATCATAGTTAATATTATTCTCCCACCACATTCTTGATCGACCAACTGGGTGTTTTCCCTCTGGCTTTCCTACAAGAAGCTTCCATGCACGTCTTTCATTCCCCATACGCGCTTATGTCCTGCCCATCACAGTCTACGAGACTTAACAGTTCTTATTATATCTGGCTTCTTATAAAGACCATGTAATTCATTGTTAAGCAGTCTTCTCCATTCACCTGTCTGTTCATCTCTCTTTGGTCCAAAAATGTTCCTAAGAATTTTATTCTCAAATACTCTTAATCTCCTTTCCTGCCTTAAAGTAAGAGTCCATGTTTCGCACCCATATAATATAACTGGTAGAATAATAGTTTTATATATTTTCAATTTAACGTTTTTTGAAAGGAATTGGGAAGTCAAGAGTCTCTGTAATGCATAATAACATGCATTTCCAGAATTGAGCCTATGTTTAATTTCTTCGTGCATCTCATTCCTATTTGTGACTATTGTTCCTAGGTATTTGAATATCTGCCACTACCTCAAAATTTCCCTCATTTGTCATTAGCTGTCCATTTCCATTTCTACATGTGACCATATATTTAATTTTATTGATATTTACTTCCAGTCCTAATTTCTTAGTGTTACTCAATAGTGTGTGCTTGTTGTCCTTCAGTATCTCCTCGCTATCGGCCAATAGTACTACATCAGAATAAACAAACAGCTTATTAATACCATTGAGTTGTGGCCTTCCTCATCCTCTAAGGATTTGATGGTATGCACTAGTTACAATAGTTAATAAGATTTTTAAAAATAAAACAAATTACTTACATATATATAAGGGTGCTCCTAACTTTATACTTTTCGGTATTTCATTGAGCACACACTATTTTTTCTTCAGGTTATAATAAGTAATTTAAAGTCCAATTTGTTGAAATATAAGACGATCCCGTGCTGAGGTAGAACAGGCGTGACATTGAAAATAAAATAGGCCTATCGATACAAATATTAACGATATATGGTGTCCACAATTAATTTCATTAAAACTGCTGTATTTGAAGATAATACATTACTATGACAATATAAAAATAAGTAATAATCTTGCTGTAATCAATTGATCTGGAGTTTATTTGAAGAAAATCCACTATGTATTCAATATAAAAACTATCAAAATTTTATGTAATTATCATAAGCATTTAAAATGTATACAACTCATCAAAGTTTTATATGATTCTCACAAATATTTATAAAAATTATTAAAACTTTGATAGTTTTATTTATTATTACTCTAGCTGTAAGTATTTTTTATTTATAATTTAAGGTCCAGTGCGGCAGAGGTTAATGTTAATTTATTGTAACGAAATTTGATATAGCTACTATCAAATTGGGACAAAAAGGAAAAAAATGGAGGGCATGCGTTGAAATCACACGACATTTTAATACTACCCCTTTAAATAAACTCCACGCTTGATTATACGATGTTTCATGCCGTATGTATGTGGACGAAAAAGAGCTTGGGTGGGTTTTCCTAGCGATTTCTCCCTGCCACAAATACGAGTCAACCATTTCTTCATACTCATATCATTCTTTTGTTTCATTTCAATCAACTGCCCCAGTGTAGGTATGTCAGGCGTGATCGACCGGCACCCTTGTCTTTCACAGACATCTATTACGAGTATACGAACTTCATCTCATGACATCTCTCGACCTGACCCTGAGTTGGACACAAGTTCGAGATATTATAATACAACTACGTGAATAAAATATTATTGTAAAATAAGTTAAAACAGCAGATGATGTTCTTGCACGAGCACGGTTCAGTTCTTTATATCGTATCCGTTTCATCTCTATTTACTGTAGTATTATGACTTATCGAACATGTATCAACGGAATGAACACGTTTCTTTAAAATTTGATTGAATATACATTGTATTCATTTAACCTAACTTATTAATATTAATTCCACTTACTTATTCATTATTTACTTATTATTATTTAGTACCGTGATGATTTAAAATAGGAATTAATAGACTGGATCAATAAAGGAACACTGTTATCAGAGACTATTTAACTCATGCCCAAATGAGGGTGAATGGCCAATCATGTTGCAATGAATTTTGTTTTAGAACCAATGACAGTCATGTGTCATCTCGCTCTTTATCAATTTCTATTTACCAACTCCTGCTTTTATGACAAAGAAAGCTCCCCCTTTTTAATATTCTGAATAGGTCAGAACATTATTTTTCAGTGACTGACTCTCCAACAAATATATTGAATAGAGCAAATAATGAACACATTCCTTCGAACTACACATTTGATAATTGTGTGTTCGATAATTGTGTTTTTAAATAATGATTTTATTGAGCTGTTTACTAAAAAAATTAATAACGTATAATGTTGCATATAATATACAGTTTGATGTGTTTCATTTTTTCTCCACTAGGGTGCATTCTTACAATATTTGGCAATAAATAATATGATCAAGTTGCAGTGAATCAGGGATTATCTGTGAAAATGAATAAACAATTGAAAAATCAAACATAACTACACATATCTCATTTGTTTTCAAACATGGCTGTTTACATATATATGAATATTTTAAAATACCGCTAACTATATTTAAATAATGATTTTTATAAAAATCTTAATTTTATTCGTTAAATATTCATTACAAATGCCACCCTTGATTTCCAAATCCTCTAGATACATTCACCAGTCACGAAGAAATTCGTGAATTTGTCAATGATTTGTAAATCACCCGTGGTATTACTTATGAAAAACTTGGAGTACCAAGTTTAAATGAAGATATAGAAAGATACCAACATGAATGAAAAAAAATATCTGAGAAGAATGGAAAGAAACATACTTCCAAAATTAGCATCCCAATAAACTCCAACTGGACATAGGGACCAAGGAAGACCAAAAAATCGGTAGAAAGATCAACACCATCTTTGTTAGGTTTACCGCCACAGGTCACATGACCTAAAACGAATTTCTTCATGACGATAATGATGAAGTTAACTTACACACTACAATTGAAGGGTTTTGGGGAAAAATGAGGTAGATTTAATTTAGTACTTTCTGACATAAGTAAAAGAGAAAAAAAACTGTTTAATGGCGATTTATGCTAGATGAATTACATGGCAGTATCAATTTCACAGAAAATGGTTTCGTGTGGTAGATTTACGGCACGTAAAGGAATATCAAACCTGAAGCCCTCTGAGCAAAACTTGTTGGCCCTTTCACGCCCATCTTGAATTGCGAGCTAATTACCTAAGTTGTTAAAGAGCTTCGTTAAATAAAGTACTACCGATTACCATCAAATAGAAAGACGGAATTCAACTTAAAAACAAGATAAAACGTCTATGTTTTGATTCATTACAAATGTAAACTTCAAAATTCACTCTCTCTAAAAATGAGAAAAGTGTATAAGTTGGAAAATAAAAGAATAAACAAATAAAAAAACTAAAATGTATTGTTTTTAAACCGCTTATATAAATGTTTTTCAGGAAAGAGCAAAGAAATGAGTTACATTAAAACGCTTTAGAAAATATTACGATAAAAGTGAACTGAATGAACTCAGAGATAGTAAAGAGTTGCGAATTCATCGCCATTAAGACATGAGATCTCTTGTTAACACAGAACGTCAATCTCTTGCAGAAAATTACACGAAATGAAGCACTCCACCGATTCACAGTTTGACATTTTAAAAGCATAATCATATCCCTTAATAATCTCCATGTTATTGACTTTATATAGCAAGACACTAACATTTCAGAAGCATCTGAAAAGCGACAAATGACATAATGAGTCTTGACGTTCAAGATGGAAACTAGTTCAGAAAACTTCCCTTTAAATAAATTAACTTTGAGGCAAGTGCTAAAGGCAAAACACAATTAAGCTGTACTAAATCCTTGGTTTGACGAGATGTAAGTTAAACACTCCATGGCAGTAACAAATAATAATATATGCTATATATGTTATGTATTACAGAAACTCCTGTCATCCTAACTTCTCTAAAAAAACAGATTAAAATAAAATATGTATACAATTAAGGATTTAGGATATATAATTATTAAATTTATTATTACTTACTTACTCACTGGCACTATCGAACCCGTAGGTTCAAGGCCGCACGGACATAAGCTCTCCATACATCCCTATCCTGAGCTAATGCTTTCCAATCATTCCCTGTATAATCTACTTCCCTCAAATCATAGTTAATGTTATTCTCCCACCTCATTCTTGGTCTACCAACTGGGCGTTTTCCCTCTGGCTTTCCTACAAGAAGCTTCCATGAAAGTCTTTCATTCCCCATATGTTCAACATGTCCTGCCCATCGTAGTCTACGAGACTTAACTGTTCTTATTATATCTGGCTTCCTGTAAAGACCATGTAGTTCATTGTTATGTAGTCTTCTCCATTCACCTGTTTGTTCATCTCTCTTTGGTCCAAAAATTTTCCTAAGTACTTTATTCTCAAATACTTGTAATCTCCTTTCCTCTCTTAAAGTAAGAGTCCATGTTTCGCACCCATATAATATAACTGGTAGAATAATTGTTTTATATATTTTCAGTTTAACGTTTTTTGAAAGGAGTTGGGACATCAAGAGTCTCTGCAATGCATAATAGCATGCATTTCCAGAATTGAGCCTATGTTTAATTTCTTTGTGCATCTCATTCCTATTTGTGATTATTGTTCCTAGGTATTTGAATTCAGCCACTTCCTCAAAATTTCCCTCATTTGTCCTTAGCTGTCCATTTCCATTATATACTGAATTTCTACGTGTGACCATATATTTAGTTTTACTGATATTTACTTCCAGTCCTAATTTCTTAGTGTTACTCAATAGTGTGTGCGTGTTGGCCTTTAGTATCTCCTCGCTATCGGCCAGTAGTACTACATCATCAGCATAAACTAACAGCTTATTAATACCATTCAGTTGTAAGCCACCCTCATTCTCTAAAGATTTAATGACAGGCTCTAGTACAAAATTAAATAGTAGAGGAAGAGGAGATAGTGCATCTCCTTGCTTGAACCCATTCTGGATTTCAGAAGTGTCCGAAAACTGTTTGCCTACACGCACCCTACTCTTTGTGCCATTTAGACACATTCGTATAAGTCTAACTAACTTTTTAGGAATTCCGAACTCCAGCAGGATACTATATAACTTCTCCCTCTTAATTGAATCATGTGTTTTTTGAAGTCTACATACAGTTGATGTACAGTACCATTATATTCCCATTTCGTTTCTAAAATCTGTCTTATACTAAAAATCTGATCTGTTGTAGACCAATTATTATCATTATTATTATATATTATTATCATTATTATTATTGTCATTATTATATATTATTATTATCATTATTATTATATATTATTATTATATATATTATTATTATTATTATTATTATTATTATATATTATTATTATTATTATTATTATTATTATTATTATTATTATTATTATTATTATTATTATTATTATTATTATTATTATTATTAAGTGTATTATCAGCCGCGGTGGACTAGTGGTTATGCTCCTTGCCTCTGGACTCGAGGGTCGCGGGTTCAAACCCGGCCGGGGTCGATGGATTTTTTTAGGATGGAAAAGTCCAAGGAACAAGTCCTCCGGGAGAGACTTTAAGCCGTGGGTCCCAAGTCTGAAGATTTTCAGGGTAAAAGATCCGTAAGTCTGGATAAAAAGGCCTCTAAGCAAAATTTACCGAATTTTCCCGTCCTAGTACTACCTTGGTTTCCTAGATATCAGTATGAGGCGGAACGCTGACCTCGGACCACTCAAATGACGTCTATACGAAAACAAGTATAACTAAATTAGTATGGTTCAAATTCTTCCCTGTAGGTGGAGAGCGCCTAAATCTCTGTTAAGGAAAACATGGGCTTACAAGATACAAGAAGAATTAAGTATATTACATTCCATTAACACAACTTCTTACCTTATAGGCACAAGGCTCCCGGTACAGTGACACGACCTGACGGGTGAGGGATTTAAACTAACTTCTGGATCACATACGTACGTATACAAGGACATGGAGCTCAATATCAGGATCTTCTCAGAACATTAACACAAAACACACTATTCACATACACATCCATACTAAACATGGCAAATATGGTAAATAAGATTATGATGACCAAGTGATGTTCGAATACCGTTTAGGCCTTGAGGTTTCCTGATATTTGTCTTACAGGATGGAAAAATCCCCGAAAAATTCATTACACACGAATCTTTTCCCGACCGCGGATCGAACCCAGGCCCGGTGAGTACTAGGATGCGACGCTATCCCAAGACTACAGCCGTATTATCAAGTATATTAATGGTACAAAATGGGGACTGAATATACATTTACAGAAAACAGAATATATGTGTTTGGGAAAGGATGCGGATGACCTCATAATCGAAACAGGGAAAATAAAAAAAAAGTGTATTTTTTTTAAATATCTTGGGTCAATAATTACAAGTTCAGGTACCCTGTGAGAGAGATGTACAGACTAAAATTGTAATGGAAAAAAATGCAACTAAGACATTACATGGAATAATTTGGAACAAAATATTGCAAAGGAAAATAAAATGAAAATTTATGTGCATAATACAGAATATTTTGTCATATGGAAGCGAAACTTTGTCTTTGACGGAATTACTTCATCATCATCATCTGCATTCATGGATTAGGTCTGCTGACCCGTTCCGACTTCAGCCCATCTCTTTCTAGGTCTGCCCACATCTCGGGTGTCTTTAGGTTTGTATTTTGTTATTTGTTTTGGATATCTTTCTTCATTCATTCTGTCTATGTGTTGCTTCCATTTTTGTCTATATGTATCTATTTTATCAGTTATTGCAAATATTTCAAGTTCCTGTCTTATTTCTGTGTTCTTGATTCTGTCTTCCTTAGTGTACCCTTTAACAGATCTCAAACATTTCATTTCTGCCGCCGTTATCCTACTTAGATCTTGTTTTTTATGTATCCAGGCTTCTGAACCATAGACGGAGTTACAAAAGAATAAAATTAGAACAGTTGAATTTGATTATTTTAGAAGAAGCCTCCAAAAAACAAGGCAGGATAAAATAAGAAATGAATTCCTTTGGAGAGAAATGAATGTCACCACATCTGTTGTAAAGAGGATTGAAAATCAAAAGCTTAAATGGTATGGCCATGTACAAAGAATGCAAAATGAATGATGGCCAAAAAATACATACCAGTGGTCACCCCCTGGAAGAAATAAACGTGGGAGACCAAGATGGAAATGGAAAACCTACGTCAGAACTATAATGGATATTAGGAATTTGGAAGAGGAAGATTGGAATGATAGAGATAAATGGAAACTGAAGACGGCAAACCTATAAATGTGGGAAAGCCGAAGAAGAAGATTAATGGCACAATAATATAAAACGGGTATTCTTCTGTAAAATTATAAGGATGCGAAGTGTGACGGCTTATTTTAAGAGAGGATAAAATGTTACAAGTATTTGAAAACAAAGAGCTTAGGAAAATGTATTGTAGCGGATACTGGTAGCTTCAAACACAGTTTCTTTAAATTAACTCCACACTGGTATACACAAAAATTCCCAATTTTCCTTATTCCAATAAAAGAATTCACTATATAAGCACATACGATATTCTGCTTTGAGTCTCTCACAAACACTGCGTCACTTACAAGGGAACTGTCAACGATAGCACGTTGAAACTTACCTCGAAATTTCTTCCAGAGAAACGTTGTGATGTATCAAGGCCATGTCCTAAACATTATCTACCGTTTTAACTGCAATGACACTAACATCCAGCACCAAATCTCTCATTTAAACTATAGGGAAGTAAATACAACACCTCAATTGTAGATTGGAGAACCCTCGCAACCTGCTGTGCACGCCACGTTCAGTCTCACTCCAATCCGCTATAAGTCAAACAGGGAGTCCATCTGCTCCATACAGTGGGCTGCCATTGTTCGATTCCCATTCAATTCTTGAGCCTTAGATTTTAAAAATGGCAGATGACTTTTTTTGGACACGACCTTCGTACAACGCAATTCTTCTCTGGGAGAAATTTCAAGGTAGGTTTTGGGCATGCAATGATTGGCAGTTCCCTTGTTATATCTATAGTTTACTTCTTCACACTAGCAGAAGTACTATTTTTCAACAATATCTTCCTTTCGCTCTTCAGATCACCTTCATGACGGCTTCTAAACCATTACTCTCTCGTGACTGATTGCGATCTTCAGCAGGTCTTATATAACCGGTGAAGTCGTCTAGAAGTTTCGAGGAAGGCCGAACAGAATGTCGTAGGTCGCTACTCGAATAGTCGAGAAAGCGATCTTTCGAGAAAACTCGTCAGGAGAGATCGTTCTGAGCTGTACACATGGCTCATGATTCGAATTCGAATCCCTTTTCCTCATAAGTCGAAAACTGGGTATTGCCGCCGCCCGCGAATTGGTCATTTGAGCAGCAATGTTGATTTTAATAAAGGAAAGATAAACATATATGTAAACGGAGAAAAATATAGGCCTATAACACTTAGCTACATGATCTTTAACAAAACCCAAGTGTCATAAGAATAGCAAAGTCTCGTAGACCGCGATAGGGACTGAAAGGTGAATACGAAAACATCTTGTAGCAAAACCAGTGGGAAAATGGTCAGTTTGTATAACAAGATGAGATGGACTAATAATATTAACCATAATTTCAGGGATATGAATTTTACAGGGATTGATCTTACAAACGAGAGAATATATTGTTAATATACGTCCAAATATTCTCGGACCGACGGATCTGTGCCCCTTCAGCGCTGCAATCGTTCTTAGAAAAGCTAACGCTTGCATTCACTCCATTCTACGCGCTTCCCTCCTACTATGTCAAACAGCAGCCACGATAACTTTCCAAGTAGGGAAGTTGCCAAACTTCCCTCAAACGGTGTCATGGACCTTGAATATTTAATCATGTAAGATTAATTATCACTTCATATTTAAGTAGATCTAATGACACTAACTGATTTTTATTATTTGCTTAATAATATTTCTTTCACCACTCCGTGCTACAGTGTACAAGTTGAGTAGACATCACTGGACTGCAAGCACTTATAATCTATTCCCGGATAAGGCTCAAAATTGTGAGTAGTGGGAGGAGCGAACGAAAAGAGAGAGATATGAATACAGGGAGGGAAATGATTTATCGAGGAAAATAAAGAATTAGTATTCAGATCGCATCTTACGGGGGGCACAGATCCGTTGGTAACATTGCTTTTTATAAACATTAGACAGGGACAATATAATATGTTTTGCTTGTATACATTTTATTATTAGTTTTAGTCCTAATTTTAACTAACATTAACTGGTTCCAATTAGATCGTAATATAATAGATATTATCTTTTTGATCAAATTTTTATTTAGTATTTAATACTAGAGTTAACTGTGATTGTTATATTCTGATGTAATATATGTTTGCCCTGTTGAGTGGAAGAGAAGGCCACATGGCCTTTAACTCCACCAGGCCAAATAAATCTAATCTAATCTAATATCCCCTCCTGAGTTTTCTTCATATATTCTTGCGATTTTCACTCCCCTTTTCCCATACCCAAACCATCCCCACAATTTAGATTTACTTGCAAGTACCGTAGACTGAGTTATACAGGCCTACAATCGTATCGTTATTATTTTGTCATAGATGGGAATTTTACTACTTTAAGGACACTTTTGTAAATGGTCTCATCGGTTAATGTCCAGGGTCAAAACACCATTTGAGAATAAAATTCACCTCATGAACATTTAAGGAATAATGTCATAAAATGTAAGTGGTACTACGCCTGCAGCATTAGAAAAATGTAATTATATTTTATTGCGCAAACTACATGATATGATACAGATATTAAACTTTTTATTGAATCCACACGTACATTCTACCTTCACCTAAGTGGAATAAACTGAAAATTATTTTAAAATTTCATATCCAATCTTAAAACCTCACAATATTCTTAAATTAATTTTAGTTCTGTACGTTATTACTTTAGACTAGAAGCTTGTGCTTCACACAACGATCGCCATGTGCTACATAATTACACAGAAAAAATGCAAGAATTTACCCTTAAATTGATAATGTATCCAATAAGATACATTAATTTGATTTATTTATTACTAGCTAATACCCGGTGTGCACTGCCACGCCTAAATAAATTGAATTTCTTTTTATGTTTAGTTGAATAAATTGAAAGAAAAATAATTATAAATTTATATAGGCCATAATTATTTTAGATACCCCATATTGATTATGTTGCGTTGCCCGGTAATCTACTTATCCCGATCACCTTGGCATCAATGAGCTGAAAGACGAAAATGGTTATTGAGAGTTATCCGTAAAAGAATACCCGCCGTGCCCTGCTACGCTTATCCGGGAATCTAGTCATCCCGATCTACTTGGTATCAACGAGCTAAAATATAAAAATGGTTATGAGTTATCCGTACAAGATAGACATATGCTGTCGCGGACTTTGTTGTTGTAGATTTTTTGATATATTCAATCCTGGATACATTAATTTGGTGTATTTGTTACGGGTTAGACAGATGAAGCAATTTAAGTGCACAAAATTAAAAAAAACACTTTTTCACTGCAAAGAGTGATTTTTAATAGTGAACTCTCTTATAGCCTAAAACCTTCCCGCGGAAACTACTGAACATTTTGCACAAAGCCCCATTAAAATCGGATGAATGGTGTAATAATGCACATAGGACAAAAAGACAGTCAGACAGACACACATTCGTTAATATACCGGTATATATATATATATATATATATATATATATATATATTTATTTATTTATTTATTATATACAGAGTTCATTTATAACCTAACCGCGCACAGGCAAAACGCCGTGTGCCTTAGGTTATAAATGAATAACTCTATATATATATATATATATATATATATATATATATATATATATACAGGGCTATTCAAAAACGAAGGGACAGACTTGAAACATCTATTTCTTCCAAACTACAAAAAATATAAACAATTCCAACGTTGCTGGAAAGAGAAAAGTTCAAATTTTACTATTTTATGCATTCAATATGAGCACCATGTGTTACATGACAAATATCAAAATGCTGGCTCATTTCTTGCCACACAAAATTCAGCTGGTCTATAATTACCGAATTCACAGCTTTAACAATTCAATGTCACAGATTTTCAAAAGTTTCAGGCATAGGGGGATATAAACACGGTCTTGTACGTAAAACACACAGATAAAAATTACTCGTGATTATGTCTGGTGACATGGGAGGCAGCTGGCGACGAAATTTATCTTCTGATGCTCCTCTTCCAATCCAACGTCCTGGAATGGTGTCATTCAGGTAACGTCGGACATGGTTAGAGAAATGCGGCCGTGATTGGAACTTCAAACTATTCTCTTTCCAGAAACGTTGGGATGTTGTTTCTATTTTTTTGTAATTTGGAAGAAATAAATGTTTGACGTTTGTTCCTTCTTTTTGAATAGCACTATACACCGTTCATAAATCAACACAAAAACAAGAGAGTAGAAATTATTTAAATGTGTGTCAAATTATCCAATAATGTACAATAATAACTTAGAGTTTTACATGATTTCGTTTTTCTTTGCTGTCCGAAATACACTGCTCAAAACAATTAGAGGAACACTATGAAATATGCAAATATTTTTTCATTGGATAAAAGTACAAACATGAAATTAATAAAGTACATTATTTGTGGTTATTTATTTATTTATTTATTTATTGCTCATGTCAGTAAAACAAATGAATAACGCTGACAATTAACTTTTCAAATAATTCCGCTATGTAAGCAATTGAATCTTGTGCTTATTTATCAAAGTTAAACACTCGTTATATAGAGTTAGTATCGTGTATGACCTCCACAACATTCGATGACACTTTGGTACCTTCGTGGCATGCTCCCAATAAGATTCTGGATTTCCTCTTGCGGGATATTCTCCCATTCCTCCTTCAGAGCATCTCCAAGTTGCTGCAGAGTTTGTGGAGCTTGATGTCAGTTCCTGACCTTCCTGTCTAGAAGATCCCACAAGTGTTCAATAGGGTTGAGGTCTGGGCTGACCGCTGGCCACTCCATTACCTCAATTTCATTCCTCCTCAGCAAATCCCTGGTGACAGCCGCAGAATGTGCTCTGGCATTATCCTGCATAAACAGAAATCCAGGGCTTACTCCAATGGCAGCAGGTACTACATGCTCTTCCAGAACGTGCTCGATATACCGGACAGCATTCAGTCGCTGGGGAACAAGTACAAGGTCCGTACGATTGTTGTACATAACTCCGGCCCACGCCATTATGGAACCTCCTCCGAATCTATCAATTTCCTGTACAGCCTCTGCAGAAAATCTTTCTTCTGGCCGTCCCCATACCCTCAATCGACCATCACAATGTGTAAAACGATACCTGGATTCGTCCGAGAAGAGCACAGACTCCCACTGGTTCAGGTTCCAATCACCATGGTTTTCAGCATACGTACGTCTTGCTGCCTTATGCCCATTTGTTAAGCGTGTTTTTTTAACGGGCATTTTTGGACGAATATTCTCTTTCCTTAATCTGTTCCTTATGGTTTGGTCTGAAACCCGGATTCCGGAAGCCATATGAAGGTCATTCTGCAGATCTTTTGCAGTTTTTGTATGCTGTCGAAGAGCAGAAAGAACAACATATCTGTCATCCTGGGGGCTTGTTTTAAATTTACGGCCCTGGCCACGTCTTCTACAATACTGACCTGTCTCTCTGTGCCTGTTCCGTAACCTGGACACCACGGAAGGAGAAACCCCAAGCTCTCTAGCCACTTGTCGCAGAGATTGACCTTGTTGTAAAAGATGTAGAGCATGATACACTTCAAACTCATTTAAATGCCTCATTTAGTCAGAGACTTCAATAAACAAGGCAATAATCAACATTCGTCACTATAGCAACATCAGGAAGCTTATCAATTAGAAGTGGCCAGTGCCTTCCAAAATAAAAAAAATCTCTATATTTGTTATTTGAGGTAATTTCTCTGTATTTAGGCCATGGATCTTTAAAATTTGTACCCAATGATAAAATTAATAATTCAATTTACATATTGTCCAACTTTCAGCATCACAGCTTTAAAAAAACAATTACTTATTCAATTTATCACAAGTGTTCCTCTAATTGTTTTGAGCAGTGTATTTAAATAACTGGCACAATAGATTGTTTCGCCAATTTAAGACTTAATAACAATTATTATAAGAAGAATATAGAATTAATAATAAATGAGTCAAAGAAGTGTATATATAGTGAAAGTTTTCTTAATTTTATTGAGTTCGTTGTAAGATATTTGAAATGTAATTAGCCCTTAAATTGACAAAAATGTATCGGGCCGGAGTGAAAACATAATAGTTTGGAACTCTTTAAGTTATTATTGTACAGAGTGTCTCAATTTGATGCATACACTCTTTGAAACGTTACTTCTTAGCAATGAAATGAGACAGAAACACAATTTTTATAGTGTTATATTCCTTAAACTCCTTTAAACTCGCACATGTTCGAAATGCCCACCATCTGCTACAGTACACTCCCTCAACGACTTCTTTGAGGATCGACAAATACCTGCATGAGTGCATCAACACTCCCCTGATCAGTAGAACATCTCTTTCTTCCGCACCAACCTTTCACCACACCTTGCACCATTCCACCGACTCAAACTTGTCTCGGATTCTTGTTAGTGTCACCCCTGTTGGTGGCGGTGTACCAAATTCAACCCTCTAACGTCATTCAGATTCAAATTTTCCACTTTCCAATAACATTTCAATAATCATTTACAAGTCCGCCGCTGTGGTCTCGAGGTAGCATGCTGCCTTGTCACGCAGTGAGCCCGGGTTCGATTCCCGGTCGGGACAGGTTCTTGGGTGAGGTTTTTTCTGATTTTTTCTCACCTGTAAGACAAATGTTACGACGCTTAAGGCCCAACGGCCCCAAAAATCACCCGGCCACCATCATCATCATCATTCCTATCAATATTATCAATATCCTTCAGCGGTGTCAAAAGCCACGGGAAGCTACCACACCTATAATTCCCTAGTAAAACTGAAAAGCATAGAATGAAAATGCTATGATTGCAGTGAAATACCTGTCCTCGGGCAGAATTACTATTTACGTTCATCGAATGATAATTTCACCGCTCAGTTTGTTTATAAACACTTGAAGAACGATGAACGTGTTGCTATTCTTTTCCAGTACCTTCTGATGGTATACAACAAAAGTTATGATGGATTTGTAAAAGATTTTCTGGCTATTGGTCGTGATCTTGAGGCTTGAACTTCCCCGACGTTTCGCCAGAAACTGAAGGCTTGAGGATGCCGGACACAGTCTCTGGTAAAACGTCGGGGAACTTCAAGCCATAAGACCATGAACAATAACCCGCAAATCTTCTACAAGGTCATAATAAGAACTCCGGTCGTGAAAGCCAAAGTCAATATACAAAAAATATTGTGTTTCTCTCCAATTTCATTGCTAAAAAACAAAATTTTAATGAGTGTACATCAATATGAAACAAACACTATATCGACACAAATTTAAGTTTATTCATTCATTCGTTTTTCTACTGCTTTATTAAAATTATTTAAACAATATATCTTAAAGGATATACTGCAATTTAATTGTTAAAATACAACTTCATCTTAACTTCAATCACTAAAAATTAACTAACATTCTGGCACTATCTAACCCGTGTGTTTATGGTCGTGCGGACATAAACTCTCCATACCTTCCTATACTGAGCTCATGTTTTCCAATCATTACTTGTACAATCTACTTCTCTCAAACCATAGTTAATGTATTCTCCCATCTCAATCTTGGTCTACCGCCTGGGCGTTTTCCCTCTGGTTTTCCAACAAGAAGCTTCCATGAGAGTCTTTCATTCCCAAGATTACAAATGCCAATATATTCAATTTTAATTTCTTACTTACTTACTTACTCACTGGCACTATCGAACCCTTAGGTTCATGGCCGCGCAGACATAAGCTCTCCATACATCCCTATCCTGAGCTAATGCTTTCCAATCATTCCCTGCATAATCTACTTCCGACAAATCATAGTTAATATCATTCTAAAATTCTATCCTCATAAAATAAAACTTTATACATTTTTGAGGATCTTAAGTGTTAAAAATAATATGCTGCATTTAAAATGGCTTTCTATCACCACTATATGGCGCGGCCTCAGTTTACGGATAAAGGTATTCCCCGTCAGATATTCGAGATAACTGCGAATATACAGAATGTTCGGTTATTCCCATTACGAACTTCTAGAGCATGTAGAGAAGACAGAGTATGTAAAGTTTTTAGTAGGAAACATTTTCTGGAAACGTACCGTATTCGTGCTGCATATACAAAAAAAAATCCCATTAAGGGTTAAAATCTCCTTCATCTGCGAGGATATATCGGTAGTAATTTAATTATTTATGTTTCAATTAATTATATTTACAAAAACTAACGTTTACTGAATGTTAAGGTAAAAATAAAGAACTTTCACTTTGTCGCTGTAGGAATAATAAATTGTTTATATGAAAACTAACCAAATTTCTCTACTGTACTTAATATTGTGGTCAGTATTTATTCACTATAACAGCGGTTCGATAAGACGAGCACCAAGTTCGTTACATATATTACTTACTTACTCACTGGCACTATCGAACCCGTAGGTTCAAGGCCGCACGGACATAAGCTCTCCATACATCCCTATCCTGAGCTAATGCTTTCCAATCATTCCCTGTATAATCTACTTCCCTCAAATCATAGTTAATGTTATTCTCCCACCTCATTCTTGGTCTACCAACTGGGCGTTTTCCCTCTGGCTTTCCTACAAGAAGCTTCCATGCAAGTCTTTCATTTCCCATACGTGCCACATGTCCTGCTCAACGCAGTCTACGAGACTTAACTGTTCTTGTTATATCTGGCTTCCTATAAAGACCATGTAGTTCATTGTTATGTAGTCTTCTCCATTCACCTGTCTGTTCATCTCTCTTTGGTCCAAAAATTTTCCTAAGTACTTTATTCTCAAATACTTGTAATCTCCTTTCCTCTCTTAAAGTAAGAGTCCATGTTTCGCACCCATATAATATAACAGCTAGAATAATAGTTTTATATATTTTCAGTTTAACGTTTTTTGAAAGGAGTTGGGACATCAAGAGTCTCTGCAATGCATAATAGCACGCATTTCCAAAATTGAGGCTATGTTTAATTTCTTTGTGCATCTCATTCCTATTTGTGATTATTGTTCCTAGGTATTTAAATTCAGCCACTTCCTCAAAATTTCCCTCATTTGTCAATAGCTGTCCATTTCCATTATATAATGAATTTCTACGTGTGACCATATATTTAGTTTTATTGATATTTACTTCCAGTCCTAATTTCTTAGTGTTACTCAATAGTGTGCGTGTTGTCCTTTAGTATCTCCTCGCTATCGGCAAACAATACTACATCTTCAGCATAAACTAACAGCTTATTAATACCATTGAGTTGTAAGCCTTCCTCATTCTCTAAAGATTTAATGGCATGCTCTATACAAAATTAAATAGTAGAGGAGATAGTGCATCTCCTTGCTTGAACCCATTCTGGATTTCAAAAGTGTCCGAAAACTGTTTGCCTACACGCACCCTACTCTTTGTGCCATTTAGACACATTCGTATAAGTCTAACTAACTTTTTTATATTGCATCTGAGAATCATTTTCTGTACACTCGCTCCATCTTAATCTTTCAGGGACAAACTGAAGTTTCTTTATTTTTTCCTTGAGACTTAACATTGTCATAAAATCAGTGATTGTAAATATAATTAATTCATAATTAATTAAATTACTATTGATTTATTCTTGGTAGTCGCGGGAGATTTAAATCCTTAATGCGAATTTGTTGTACCTGCAGCACGAAAAAGGCAGGTTTTCTGACAAAGGTTCCTATTCAAAACGTTATTAGCTCAAACCCCTCTACAAGCCCTAACAGTTTGTAATTGGAATAACCGAACAACCTGTATTGAATACGTAGTCGTGGAAAAAAGAAGCCTTTCAGCTTGTTTGAAGGAGGGTGTCATGAGGCTCAGAACCTCACCGTGTAAAATAAATTATTTTTCAATCATTCAATGAGGCCTTGGAAGAGCAAGCATTAATTTGAAAACAGCAAAGGATGAACAGCAGATTTGGTTCTTGGAATAACATGAGTCTGTTGAGTCTGTACGTTGACCACATGCCATTCATGACATCTGTGGTCAAATAAGGTAACTAAATTAACTTGGTCTAATAACTCCTAACAATGGAGAGGCTGATGGCTCAACATTGGTCTACCCCATTATAGTATATAACTAACTCACTGGCACTATCGAAACCGTAGGTTCATGGCCGCGCGGACATAAGCTCTCCATACACCCCTATCCTGAGCTATTGTTTTCCAATCATCCCCTGTATAATCTACTTCCCTCAAATCATAGTTAATGTTATTCTCCCACCTCATTCTTGGTCTATCAACTGAGCGTTTTCCCTCTAGTTTTCCTACAAGAAGCTTCCATGCACGTCTTTCATTCCCCATTCGTGTCACATTGCCATTATAGTGTATAGTTAATAATATTCGGGGAGGCTCTCAATGTCCTTATGTAGTCAAAAAGTATTGTGTGTAAGTTTAAAAGTCATCTCCCGGCTGGTCATCTTAAGCACCGAGCGGTGTAGGGCAATGTAAAAGTACTCAAAAGGTGATATGATAAACTGCAATGGATAAGAAAAAGAGAGAAGAAATTATTAAACAAAACCCGAGAAAAAAACGGAATACTGAACAGAACAGTAATATAGAATTCTTGCTTTAAGTTGGTATTTAATTCCTATATTAAAATAAAATTTAATAAAAACTTTTAAAATGTATCATCTTCTTCAAACTACTTTTCTAAATAGTAACTTTTTTTTATTTCAGGTTTCAACAAAGACAAAACGCTTAAGACGATATTTTGAAAACAGAGGATGTGATTTTGTTATTTATTGATTTATTGACTCCTATACTTCATTACGATCTTGTAATATTGCTAAATATTTTATTTAACTATAAGTTCTGCATTTATATTAACATTGCTACTGACGCTAATCAAATTATAGAAAAAATATTTTATGGTAAGTATGAAAATATATTTTTTGCGCGATAGTGCGTTTTGTCGTACTTACCAGCAATGGCGACCATTATTGAAAGTTAAATTTCCTACATTTCGGGGTTACCAACCTAAATAACTATACTGTAATATTACATTCACATCCACGTGCGGGGAGTAAAACCACTGCCCTCTATGTGTACTACGTACAATGTATATACAGAAAATATCCAAAATGTAGTGTTAATGTACATCATACGAAACAAATCATTGTATTTTACATGAACTGAACCTTATTTGAAACAATATAAAACAATAAATACGTACTTGCCGCCATGTTATCAATTTGTTATCAAGGCCTCGTGTTGTTTCAACAAATAAACATTGCCCACACTGTTAACGTTAGTCAAATGTTTATAATGAACGCAAATATTTCCAACAAAGATATTATTTTACTATTATTTATTATTTTAAAAACACCATCGCGCAAAACATAACGTACAGCGCACGTTTGTGAAGTGTTTTACAGAATCTCGGAAATTACAACCCTTGAAGATGCCGAACGCAGTCTCTGGCGAAACGTCGGTGAACTTCAAGCCTCTAGACTACGGCCAACAGCCCGGAAATCTTCTACAAGATCTTCATAATAACTACGGCCGTGAAAGCCTAAGTCAATATATCCCTTGTATAATTCACCTCCCTCAAATCACCAAATTCTTGTTTACTTACTTGACGCCTTCATTAAGGTTTTCTCATTACAAGTTTCATCTCCATTCGTGCCATATGTCCTGCTCATCGCGGTATATGAAACTCAACGGTTTATTACATCTGGTTTAACACAAAGATCAAGAAACCAAGATATATAATTTTCTCCATTCACACTTGAGTTCATCTCTCTTTGCTTCAAGAAAACTAAATCTATGGTCGCACATGGAAATATATTAATATTAATGTAAATTGACAGTAAATGAGAAATGAGGGGAATTTTGAAGAAGTGGCTGAATTCAAATACCTAGGAGCAATAATTACTTAGAGGTATGAGGTGCACAAAGAAATTAAACATAGGCTAAATTCTGGAAATGCATGTCATTATGCAACACAGGGGCCCTTGTCACAACTTATCTCAAAAACGTTTTACTGAAAATATATAAAAGCGTTATTCTCCCGCTTATATTATATCGATGTGAAATGACTCTTTATTTAAGGGAGGAGGAAAGATTTAAAGTATTTGAGAATAAAGATCTTAGGAAAATTTTTGGACCAAACATTTTTCACGAGGCGAATGAAGAGGACTACATGCCAATGAGCTGCATGTTCTTTATAGGAAACCAGATATAATAACAACCGTTAAATATAGTAGATTGCGATGGGCAGGACATTTGGCACGAATGGGGGATGAAACAGGCGCATGGAATCTTCTTGTAGGATTACCATAGGGAAAGTGCTCAGTATGTTGGACGAGAATGAGGGAGGGGAATAAAAGTTAGGCAGAGAATGAGGTGGAAGAATAACTAACTATGATTCGAGGAAAGTATATTTTATTTTACAGGAGCCAGAAATGTCATAAGACAACCTGGTGGCATTAGACAAAAAAAAATTACAGGTGATATTTGCAAAATATTACCTCGGGATAGGGATGTATGAAAAGCTCATGTCTGCACGGCCACGAACCTACGGGTTCGATAGTACCAAAGAGTTAGTTTCCGTTTAGATAGTTTGTCTCTTTGATATAAAACATTCTTAAAATCTTTATTTTCAAATACCATAAATATATTAAGTAGATTCGAAAATTTCAACACTAATGCTAATTGTCACTCTCTGCATTTGTTTAAAGAGAGTATTTTTTCTCAACTTGGTATAAAAGGAGATTTTATATGACACTTTTTCGAACAATAATGTATATAGAAAACGAATTGTAGTAAGGACAATACACGGAAAGATGAAGTATTCAACAAGCCATCTTTTATCTTAACAATAGTTTTCTTTTCTCTTGTATTTTTCTTTAACAATGGATTTTTGGGAGTGAAAAAAGAGGCAAGAGGGGAAAAAATTGAAAGTGGGTTGGTTGTTCTTTTGTTTGCAGGATAACATGGACCTGTAGAACTGCACAGATATTCACATTACACCAACGAGCACGAAATCAATACAACTTTCAGTATAAAAATGGCATATGTCCATTTCAGCTAATAGTAAATATCTTATACTGTAGTATTTGATTCCATACCTGAAATGACGAAATTCTCAACTATAGTGTTTTTCACATAATTCACTACAACTATGTCAGCCACTAAGATACTATACCAGTGTTGCTACATTATACACGTTCCCTCATCCCATTCACTCAATACCTGTTGCCAGAACTTAAGATTCAGGAAATGTTTTTAACTCTTAAATTGGCAATGTATCCTGTAAGATACTTAGGCTGTAACTTTAATAGTGGCAACTATTTATTTATTACTAGAACACAAGTGATAGACCTGTGAAACTTCTACAGTCCTTCAATGTAGTAACCAGCGTTGTCTACAACTCGTTGCCAGTGATGTGGAAGTCGTAATATTCTTGTAGCAGCTCCTGTTCTGTTGATGTTTTTGACTGACCGTATTAATGCCAGCAGAATTTCTTGAAATCAAACGTCACGAAGTGGTTCCTTCATCTAAGGGACCAAATCATAATCACAGGGGCTTAATTCCAGTGAATGTGGTAGATAGAAAAGCACTTCTCACTCCCAGCGATGGTACAGATCAGCTACGGGGTGTGCTGTGTGCGTCCGATCAGTCCTGTATGGTAATGCCGTCTCCCCATATGCTTCCACAAGATTTTCATGACATTGTTGTGCTGTATGGCCATGGCACATTGAATTTTCAACCAAGATCGCTCGCTGTTTCTGCTTTGTAAATATGGCAAAACACAACAGCTTAGAGCGGCAACTCAAGGGAGACTAATTTTCTCTCTCCAAACCACATGCGCTTTGAGACATACGGACAAGTTCATTTACTGTCAGACATATACGATTTACCGGTAACATGTGACAGAAGTTACAACAATTAACTCCGTCTGGTTTCATTTCTACAGCAGTGTTGCCACTATTTTTGTTACAGCCCATGTACATTCTATTAATTTATTTATCTACTATTATAACCCCCAATGGATTATCGCCTCTTCGTGGCGGAAGGGCCCAGTACCCAATGATCCAGATGATAGAGCCAGGAAGCGTAAGCTGCTGGTCTATAAGAGGAGAGGGGAAACGAAGAATAATCCTCAACGGGGGGATAAGGCTGAGCTCTGGAGCTGGGTGAAGGCAATCGGCCTTGGAGGATATCCCGAATAATAAACCCGCCATGAAAACGAACTAGCAACCCACTGGGAGGTGTATCTTACACATTGCTCGCAGTCCCAAGGATCAAGCCTCGTATCGAAGACGGAAACAAAATATTTCGGATGCTGGAAAAAAGGACTACGATTTGGAAACAGTGGCTGCACATCTACTACGTCTTCGTCCTAGCAGTGATGTTGGAAATATGCAGCATGAAAATCCTACAAATAAAGAATAATAATAATAATAGTAACAATAATAATAATAATATTATGAAAATCAGGTGACGTTTTAGTTCGTTGTTACTAGGCAACAGAACATATAGTTTTATATCCCAGCAAAAACATAAAATACAGATGCAACAAAACGTAAAATACACTTTAATGATTATTTCGCTTAACTATATAAATAAACTTTCCTTGACGTTTCTGGAAGTATATTAATAGTTGCATCTTGTACTGCTTTTAATATTTTCCCTGATCAACTGTGAAAATCACCTTCACCGCTCATTTTTACCTTCAATTTACACGTGGAACTAACGCCCAAAATTGCAGAATATAACAAAAATATTTATTGATTCATAGTGTCTCTTTTTTTTCTTCAAAGCCCACATTACTATTTCTCTAAAACATATCGCTTCCGCAATAAATCAGTTTAATTAAATATACTACATATAAGATTTATACTAAAAAATACTCTGAACATAGATAAAATATTGTAGACAACACGTTACAAAATTAGGTTTAGTAACTCCCTTCTGTTGTGTTCCAATTGAGCAACTCGTTACTAAAAACCTCTGCTTTTGTAACTAGTCGTCTAAATAACTTTTAATGTTTTTAATAAAACAATACAAAACTAAATAGTAGGAACTACTTAAATTAGTGTCGAATTACACAATATACAACAATAATTGGAGATGAAACCTCTCTCTACATTGACGCGAGGTTGACTAAGTTTCAACCATATAATAGAAGTGACTCTGAACAGCGATTAGATGTAAAAAAAAAGAGATTTCAGACTTGCAAAAGTACACTTCGGATGGAAAATATAAGTTGCGCACTGACTGTTCGGAATATTTGGAGTGAAATGTAATTAATGTAAACTAGTTATTCTGAACTGTTGTTATAACTAGACGTAGAGAAAACTATTCTAATCCCGTTCCATCTGACGTCATAAATGGTCACATCAACCTTAAGACACCATGTTTATGAAGGAATTGTTCCATCTCTAGTAATAACATACACTTTTACATTATTTTGTTTTCACTGTAGTCCGACATATTTAATTACCTGGCACGAGAAATTAGTGTTTCACGAAATTTAATTTGAGTGTTACGTAGGCCTATTACATATTTATTGAACTTTTTACCTGCAGTTGGAAATATATTAAATATCAAACACAGTATATTACATAGCAATGTTGGAAAGTGGTTTTTACAGATGTGAGGATATAATTAAAACCCGAGCGATAGCAAGATTTTAATTTACGATATTCTGTAAAACACTTCACAAACGTGCGTTGTACATTATTTTTTGCGCAATGGTGTTTTCAAAATAATAAATAACAGTAAAAAAACATCTTTGTTGAAAATATTTGCGTTCATTATAAACAACTGACTAACGTTAAGAGTGTGGTCAATGTTTATTAGTCAAGACTACAGCAGGCCATGAAACCAATCCGTTATAAAATGGTGGCAAGTACGAATTTATTGTTTTATATTGTCCCCCCGTGGACTATCACTTCGACGTGGTGGGGGCGCCGAGTACTCAATGAACCAGACGACCAAATCCGGGAAGTTTAGCTTTGCTTACTTGCCGATTGGTCAGAGGCGAGAGGAAACTAAGAATAGTCCGCAACATGGGAGACGTCTTCCAGAAGGTTGACATGGACCAAGAAGTCTGGAACCGTCTACGTACCCCTTCATAAATCTCCAAAATTTATATTTTTAAATAAACTACCCCTTGAAATAATTAAACTAATTATTTTACTTTCTACGTGATTCCAGGGCGATCATCACAATGGCTCAAGGGGGGGAAGCAGAACCCTCTCTAAAGGGGTTAATACTTAGAGGAGCATGGATAGATGCTCTGAGACAGCAGCCCTGTCATTATCCTTACCCTGCACAACGCTCGTAACGCGGTCAGGGGATATTTATTATTACTCATTCATATCAAAGCAAAGGCCGGAATATAATTATAAACCAAAAGGGAGAAGAATATTGGGAAGGCCATTGAAGAGATGGAAGGACCAATTCGACCTACAATGAGATTGGAACAGGCCATTGGGCTTAATCCTTGTTGTTGTTGATGATGATATTGTTCCAAATAAAGTTCAGTTTATTTAAAATGCAGTATTTCGTTTCATATAATGTATATTAACACTACCTTTTGGATATATTTTTGTATATACATTGTACATAGTATACATCAATGGCAGTGCTTTTACTTCCCGCAGGAGGCAGGTAATATATAATATTACAGTATAGTTATTAGAGTTGGCAACCCCAAAATTTAGGAAATTGAACTTTCAATCATTGTCGCCATTCCTGTAAGTACGACAGAACGCAGTATCGCGTAAAAAAAGTAATTTATAAATATTTGTCCAGTACACATAAATGTTTATGAAGTAACTGAAAAAATAAACAACCTATAAACGTGTAATGGTAACATGAATAAAATGAAGTGGCATGTTTCATATTTTATGAACATCACGATATATTAATACAATTTTTAATAGGAATATTCCACACTACAGTGGTTCTCCTACAACCCGAAGTGATATGTCGCCAGAGGTCCCTGTCTAAAGCATCTTCTACCCCCAACATTTCTGGCTTCTATACTTCTCCTCGCTCAATCTATCTAAGTTCTCTAGGTCTACCTCTTCCATTTCTACCATTAGCTTTCCAAAGAAGGATCTTCTTTGGCATTCTATCTTCTTCCATTCTTATGAGGTGTCCATAATATTTCAAACGTTTTTCTTCTATTTTTCTAATACTTATTTTTTCAACTTCGTAATTTCCTTTATTGTGTTGATTCCGACTTCATCCCGTCTTGAAACTCTTGTCGGTCGCCTGCAAGAATTCATTTCTATTGCTAACAGCTTGTTGGCTTGTTGTACATTTAGTGTCCAGGTTTCGGACCCATATACTCGTAATAAAATGCTTTATAACTAGGCTTGAAATATAGTTTTCTTTGTTCTGTATATTATATTTCTATTGCAAAGCACAGAGTTCAACAAATCAATTATTCTTCTTCCATCAATTACTATTCTTCTTTCAATTTCTGTAGTTAAATTCTCATTTTTATCTAAAATGTAATCTAAATATTTACAAATTTTATATTACATATTCTTCCTGAATTACATTGTAACTCATTTGTTGTTAATCGAATATAATAATAATGATAATATTTATAATATTAGTAATAATAATTTTTATTAGGAATATTCCACAACACAGTGTTTCTCCTTCAACCCAAAGTAATTAGTCGCCAGAGTTCCTGTCTAAAGCATCTTCTTCCCTCAAATCACTAGCTTCCATACTTCTCTTCACTCCATCCACCCATCGTTTTCTAAGGCCTGCCTCTTCCACTTCTTCCATTAGCTTTCCAATTAAGGATCTTCTTTGGTATTCTCTCTTCTTCCATTCTTATGAGGTGTCCATACCATTTCAAACGTTTTTCTTCTATTTATCCTAGTATGTTATTTTTTTCAACTTGCATAATTTCCCTTATTGTGCTGTTTCTTAACTTATCCCTTCTTGAAATTCTTGTCGATCACCTCCAAAAATCTATTTCTACTGCTAACAGCTTGTTGGCTTGTTTTCTACTTACTGTCCAGGTTTCGGATCCATATAATAAAATGCTTTGTAACAGAACTTGAAATATAGTTTTCTTCGTTATGTATATTACATTTCTATTCCAAAGCACTGAGTTCAACATACCAATGATTAAGGTAGAATATACCTCATAGTGAGAATTCCTAAAATAAGTAATACCAATGATTATTCTACCATCAGTTATTCTCCTTTCAATTTCTGTAGTTGAATTCTCACTTTTATCTAAAAAATATACTAAATATTTAACATTTTTAACATTACGTATTCTTCCTGAATTGCATTTTAGCTCTTCTGTTGTATCCAATGAAAGATATTCTGTTTTATTATAATTTATCTGTAATCCACATTTTTTGTATTCTTCCTCTAATTTCGTTCCTAATAATAATAATAATCATAATGATGATAATAATAATAATAATAATAATAATAATAATAATAAATAATAAAACTAATAATAATAATTCTTAAGAACTTTCAAACACTCTTAATTTTAAACTTCCATGGAAGCAAAATTATGATACCTAAAAACAGGAGATTTTTCCCAGTGCGTGGAGAATACCGTGTTCGTTACTTACGAGATATTATTTTTGTCGAAACTACATTGTCTGTCGAGGGGCATGTAATTTTTTTAATACAGGGGTATACGTGATAGCAGGACGCATCTTATCTACCATAACACCTTTTAAACGTGAATGTGTATTAAGATTCTCAGCCGAAATCGGAAACGTTCTCATGAACCAAGTCCCATGACATTAAAAGAAATGTTAAAAGAAATGTAATACTCTTCAATTACGGGGTGAATCATAAATATGGCTATACGTTTGATCGCGTTGTGTGATGAAAATATTACCATTACAGGAAATATGAAATTACCGTTGGAAAGGCAAGTATTCAAATTACAACAATGTAATAAAACAAAATAGTGTTGAACTCACGCAATTAGTCAAAATGACGCAAGACTTGAGTTTAACGTAGCATTGCAGCCGTCGACTGTGGGGAAGTGGAGAAAACGACTGCTGGAAATGACAAGGATGCAGAAAATCAAACCTCCTGGAAGGCCTCGCATTAGCACGGATGCAGAAACAACAAAGAGAATTGCGAAGGCGTTCGACGCTAGGCCATAAAAATCAACGCGCCAAGCTGCACGTGAGCAGTGATTTGTTTTGTTTTTGTTCTATTGTTTAATTTGAAGGATTCCCTTTCCAATGACAATATCGTATTTCCCTTAATAATACTATTTTCGTCACAAAATGCGATCAAACGTATAGCCATATTTCTGAATCACTCTGTATATTTAGCATCACTGATTTTTTATTTAAAAAACTCTGTACCTCATAACACTTCATTGTAAACATCTTCCCTGTTAAAGCAAGGAGATACATTTGCCTGGTACTTGATTAAACATTTAAAAACTCGGAAGACCACTGCTTCAAGAGCGTGAGGGGACTTAGAACTTCGCAAAAAAAAAAAAAAGAAAAAAAAAAGGACCTACTAGAACTGAAAACATAGCGATATGACCATAATACTTGAAGAAACAATAATTAAGTAAAATTTAATATTGTTACAAAGGATTACATGGCCATACATAGAATTACAATATATAATGATAATGGACAGCTAATGACAAATGAGGGAAATTTTAGTGGCTGAATTCAAATACCTAGGAACAATAATAACAAATAGGAGTGAGATGCACAAATACATTATATATAGCCTCAATTCTGGAAATGCGTGCTATTATGTATTGCAGAGACTCTTGACGTCCCAACTCCTTTTAAAAAACGTTAATCTGAAAATATATAAAACTATTATTCTACCAGTTATATTATATGCATGCGAAACACGGACTGTTACTTTAAGGGAGGAAAGGAGATTACGAGTATTTGAGAATAAAGTTCTTAGGAGAATTTTTGGACCAAAGAGAGATGAACAGACAGGTGAACGGAGAAGACTACATGGTCTTTATAGGAAGCCAGATATAATAAGAACAGTTAAGTCTCATAGACTGCGATGGGTAGTACATGTGGCACGAATGGGGAATGAAAGACGTGCATGGAAGCTTCTTGTAGAGAAAACCAGAAGGGAAAACTCCCTGTTGATAGATCAAGAATGAGGTGGGAGAATAACATTAACTATGATTTGTGGGAAGTAGATTATACAGGGGGTGATCGGAAAACATTAGCTCAGGATAGGGATGTATGGAGAGCTTATGTCCGTGCGGCCTTGAACCTACGGGTTCGATAGTACCAAATTTAGAGTTTCATTGTGTCTTAGAACAATAAGCCATCTTCAAAGTTGAAATGAAAAGTTAGAAATAAAGTCAGTTACATTCCTTTATACAAATAGTAATTCATATTTTATTAATATCGTTGCATTTTTTATTTACACTTGTAAATGTAACTGCTCTAATTTTCCTTCTGATTCCATTTACTTTTACTGTCGGATCCCCTCTTCCCTCTCTCTAAAATGATTCTATGCAGTCAACTATGAATGCAGCAGTTACAGGACTCACATTTAATGACAATCAAGATTAAACTTTTCTAGACGTAAGTTCAATTTTACTGGATCGACCACAAGCGATCGTGCATTTTTAAACATTCTCGGAATAAGAAGCAAGTTTCTGCTCCAATGTTGACTTTCTTCCAATCACTGAACCTTCCTCATTCATCCAACTGAATTTTCATGTCAGAGCAAATTTTAATATTTCAACTTATTAAAATTTCATATTCACTTTCTGTAGAAATTGAGTTTTAAAATTTCGTATAGAGCATTTAGCTTTATGTAGACGTCTGTTCTAAATGCACGTATATCAATTTTAAATACAACTATTAGTTTTAATCCTTATATTGATATCTCAATATAGGCCTACAGAGGGTATATAGAAACCGTTTACCAAGATGTAAAATTTTATAGCAGTGGTAAAGGGGAAAAAAAATATTTATTTACTAGGATGTAATATTTGATATCATCGTAAAGAGAAATAATTTATGTGAAAAGAAAAACATCAGAACGATATTATACAGAGGGTATATATAGGTCATTTACTGGTAAGTGGAATTTATAGCATTGGTAAAAGAAAATAAGTTTATATATTCATTATGGTGTAAAATGTGATAGCATTGGTAAAGAGAAATACGTTTATGTAAAATAATCGTAACGATATTATACAGGACGTTATAAAGAGGTAGTTTACTGGTATGTAAAATGTGATAGCATTGATAAAGTGAAATAATTTTGTTTGTTTACAAGGATGTAGAATTTGATAGCATTGTAAAATCGAAATAATTTTATGTAAAAAACAATTATAATGGTATTATACAGAGTGAAGATTATTTAAACCGACTGGGAGTCCTGTAACTGCTGCACCAAAACAAATATTTTTCCTTAATGCCATTTTTTCCTATGAGGATTATTTAAACCGGTAGAGGAAGATTTCTCTGGCGGCAAATTAATTAAACCAACAAACACTTTTGCATTTTTTATTACCAAGAGACAACACATTAACACAACGCAATTACTTAAATTACAGTTTTTTTTTTCATAGTAGAGGTTCAAAAATGCCTCCACTGACATGTAAACTATGGTTACTCCGGCGGATCATGTTCTGTCTAACACGGGCAAAAACTGCTGCTACAACTATCCGGGCAACCAGATCCTTTGCTGATGCAACAGGAGTTGTGTAAACAAGGTTGCGCATCTCTCCCCACACAAAAAAAAAATTCAAAGGGGTCATATCTGGGGATCGAGCAGGCCATGGTGCAGGACCACCTCTGCCAATCAACTTTTCTGAAAACCGTTGGTTCAAGAATCGACGCACACGACGACTGAAATGTGCCGGCGCCCCGTCATGTTGGAACCACATGCGTTGTCTTGTAGGGAGCTGGACGTCTTCCAGCAATGAAAATGCTCTGGCGAGAAAATTGTAATAGTACCTGTCATTTAATGGCCTACGTAGGAGATAGGCCTATGTCCCAATTAAACAGACCGCAACAACACCGGCCCACACGTGTCAGAGTACTCACTCCAGGTGTAACGCTCCATTAGTAAACAGATACAATTCACTATTGCACTGGTGGACAAAACAATTCCTACCATCAACAGCAGTTGCAGTCATGACAACTGAAAAGCGTAATACGCCCTCTACCGGTTTAAATAATCATCATAGAAAAAATGGCATTAGGGAAAAATATTTATTTTGGTGTCCCCTACAACCTCCCAGAGTTTGTCAGTTTAAATAATTTTCACCCTGTACAGAGTGTATATACAGGTAATTTAATATGATGTAACATTTCTTAGTATAGGTTTGTTTGTTTACTAGGATGTACAATTTAATAGCATCGAAAAAGTTAATTATTTTTTGTGTAAAAAAAATCAATATTATATAGACCATTTTGTATAGGCAGTTTATTTTTATGTAAAATGTGATAGGTTAGTAGGCCCTAAAGGAAAATTACTTTTTCATATTGGGAAAACTGTAAAAATAATTTTCATGAGGTAGAACATTTGATATCATTTTTGAAACTGTTACTGAAGGTGACATATCTACAAACCAATTTCTGACATCTTCCAAAACAGTTTGCATTTAATATTTCCAGCTTTAGGGACAAGGGCTACAGTGATATTATTCTGTAATACCTAAATATGTTTCGTGACCGACATGTTATTAATTTATGGACGTTTGAGAATACTACGAGTAGAATATATTAGGGTACCAGGGGGCTATTTTACGCATGGGGCTTTTTCACGCACTGATAGTGTCATTGACTCTGACAGCTATACCTTGGTCTATTGAAGGTCGAAGTAGGTATTTATAAAAATCCCGTTTTGTCACCCCTTCAGTAGTGAAAATATTTTTTTTTGTGAATAGAACCGTTTTTCCGAGAAAAATTATTTTGTTGTGCGAGGTAAACCGTATTCCGTCTTCTTACCTGTTTGAATAACATTACAGTCTCAATTATTAAGCTATAACATTCGCATTTGAAATTATTTTAGCTTTAAAATAGAGCTGCATGTAGGTTATGGTCTTAGAATATTAATTTAAAAACAGCAGATAGTGATACTTAAGTGACTTGAGCATAATAAACATTTTATTAACGTATTGTAATATGGGGCTACTTCGCGCACCGATGATGGGGCTATTTTACGCACTAAATTAAGACACATTTTGTATAAAAATTGAGTTACTAATACATTACGTTAATTAAAATTAGTAGAAGTAGTATGTGCCCCTCGTAGCTGAGCGTCGTAAGGCATTATGCCTCGTTGCTAAGCGGTTCCAATCCCCACGAAAAAAAAAAGCTATTGGAATTTCGGTCAGTATGGGTCCAGTGCCCACCCAGCATCTTTACAAATGTGGGTAGCTACAATTAGTAGCGGTTGCAGATTGTGGAAACCAGCTTTGGCGACTGGGGTGCCTGACATGCTGACCACATGTGACACCTGGCAGGATTATCGTTCTTCTCTATGATTAACACATGTGGATATGAACCCAGCAGTCGGCTGGTAGACTAAGGGTCATCTAGGCTCTCCATGCCATGGAGGAGGAGAAAATGTAAATTAGTAGCCGTAATACATCATTCACAGACGCTCTTTAACAATTCTGGTCATTAGCGCGAAGTTCAAAACTGGGCACCATTTAAGGCTTGAGGTTCTTTTACTTGTGAATCTACGACAACGGACCAACAATAAATTTACATCCCTTACAAAAAAATAATTAATTAATAAATAAATAAACTTGACTGCAGAGCTAAACGCCAGCCTAAGCGGACTTCGAAACATTTGATGTCCGACTCGAATGTGGAAATAACAGCTAAAAGGGCGCTAAAACTGTAGTCTGTTGGTGAAATGAGTAGGAGAAGTCTTCCAGTTTTCCGATTAGATATCATTCTCACTTGAAGATCAAGAACGAAATGAGTAATGCCACGTGATCTGTTCTCCCTCCTGCACTTCCTTCCGCGGCCTCATTGACTGTGATTTTTGCCTTCCTCCTGTGTAGATGAGCATTTTTCAAACAGCTTCTATACAGGTTCTAACGGACAGACTCCGCTGTCTCCAGATAACGAGACGGATGAAGGATGTGTCATGCTCTTTTTGTGAACTGAGATACTTCTCTGAGAAGTCTTTAAGAATGGGAGAGTGGATCAGCTGTCAATAAATGTATGAATTCGTTCCACGAACTGTGTGTGTGTGCAGTTGGGAAGAAACAATTTGCGTGTGATAATTGTTTATGATGATAAGTTTAGTGCGCGAAATAGCCCCTCTACATGCGTGGATTAGCCCCACTGTGTTTACATAAGGTGTATAGTACAGGTAATTTTATAAGTTTTTTTTATTCAGTGTTATACTAGTATTTAAGGATGATTAATATTATATTATATAGGTAAGTAAATAAGTTTTAATTATAGAGTAATTAAACATATCAATTTTTTAAAAGATAATTATAATACTGATTTAAATTTGAAATGCGCAAAATAGCCCCACCCTACCCTATGTACGTTTTATCAATCCTCTACAGTGCAATAACGAGGAATATTGAAGCTGGAAAATACACATTCCTCTTAAAGCCTCTCTTATTATTCATTTATTTGTAAAGTCGACCATCTGACCATCATAATTATCATCTTCATATTCGCCATGTTTAGTGTTAATTTATGAGTAAAAGATGTGTTTCGTCTTAAATGTTCGTGATGGAACGGAGGAGGCCATGAATCGAGCTTATCACTCATTCGGGTAGACCTTCTATGTCGTATGGGTCCACAATTCGTTTTCATATAACTGGAAGAATAGCAGTTTTATATGAATATTATTACAAAAATATAGTTAAATGATTAATGTTTCTTAAATATACCAGTGTTTAATTTGCTTAGCTCTGGATTGGATCTGATTAATTAATTTATAATCATCATCTTCTTCTTCTTCACTTGAAGGTTTAGGCGATTCGCCTGTTCCGAATTCAGAATGATTCCTTCCAAGTCTTCCTCTTCCCAGCCGACGCGGTGTTGTTGAATTATATAATTTATTAAATATATTTCTAATGCACTTCTAACTTCATTTCTTATGTGGTACAATTTTGTGCATCCTTTGATTTTTTAGAAAAATCCTTGTAACCCCTATCGGGCGCGTCACCCGGCTGGCGGATAGGGTATCCCACCAGTTATGGTGGAGTGGTCCGAATAGCTGCGGTAATGAGGGTCCGTTGATGAACAAGGAGTCCGTTCCAGGGGGCTTAAAAATGCTGGGACACTCTCTCCCCAGGGGTTATAAATATGGAGAGGTCATTCCCGGGGTAACAAGGGTGAAGACTCTTAACTGTCAAGACAGACCGGAAGGAGCATCCCTTCATGTAGGGCTAATATACAGCATAACTAAATGGTTTAAGCCATAGGATAGCAGCCCTGTCACCATTAACTCCACAAGTGGCTGGTAAACCTCTTTGTTGTAATAATTAATTTATAATTTGAGTCCTAAGTGTCTACTATGCATAGTTCCTATAAAAATAATTTTCCCTGAATTCTGCATGAAACAATTTTAAGAATACGTGGCGTACTATTTTCCACAAAAAAATAAACATTTAAATATAATAAACCAATTTTTACAGCAACAGACAAATTAATAATCGTTTTGCTACACTTGCTAAATTCTACACAACTCCTGGATCTAAGAATAGTAAATATTTAAGACCCAAATTATAAATTAATTAATCAGATCCAATCCAAATCTAAACAAAGAAAACACTGGTATTCATATAATAAAGTTGGAAATTTTTACATTATGAGGTTCCGTTAGTACAAACCACTCGAATCCTGGATTATTCTCACCTCACACATCTATGTTATTTAACTCAGAACCGCGATATCGGGAAACATAATTCCCATACTCAGCTGTTGATTCTTCATTACGTTGGTCATTTTCTAAACTGCCATCTGGTGTTGATTTGGAGACTTTGTAATCAAATTTGGTTCGTACGGAAACTCAAAATGCATGGTTCTAATATAATATATATATATATATATATATATATATATATATATATTAATGTATATATTTTCCCAAACTGTTAATTCCACAGATTTAGATAGATTTTTCAAAAGTTTAGCTTCTTTTTTCAATTCTGTGATTCTCTAATAAACTATGTGCTGCTATTGATGATTTTTTAATTTCGCCATTTTTTTATATTTCTAAATTGTTCTTTTGTGCGAATGTCAAATGCCTTTTTCCTATATATACTTTATTGCAATCTTTGCAATTAATTTGGTGAATTCCAATTTTTTTATTATCTGGGGTAATTTTTTTATTAGTTAACAGAAGATTACCCAGGCTGGATTTGTTAATCGGAGCTAATGTCATATTACATTTTTTGAAAATATTTTGAAATTTGTTGTGAACTACTGGATGGTAAGTAAATGTCTTGAATTTTTCATCTTTTCCGGAATTATGTTGCAGAGTGGTGTATTCATGTAACCTTTTTTGCTGTTTAAATTTATTTAATTTTTCTTTATTATGTCTTCACCAAAACCATGTAAGTTATCTATGTGTATAATATGATTATATTCATTCTCAAAATTCTCTTCATTTAGTGGAATATTTATTAACCCGTCAGCGTGGAGCGACGTGACGTGTACGCAAGTTGAATTCTTCACCCAATGCGGAACGACGTGACATGTACGCTAGTTACACGCACTGCTTTGAACTGTAATTATGACCTTTGTGTTTACATTAACTATTTACCGTGTATACAAATTTTATGTAGAGACTTCAAAGTTTCTATTAGTGCATATATTAACTGATTACGGCCCTGAGTAACAATTTAAAATAATTTTATATTTGCATTTATTCTTGCGGCCTCTGACATTTTTCTTAAATTTATAACTTGATAAAGGATTTCTTATAAAACTAAATTCGCCTTTTTTTGTAGATTAGCTTGTCTATCAAATTGAATCTATTTTCAAATCTCTTCATTTTTTATAATAATGTCGCAAAATTCAGTATAAATAAAGGCCCAACAAAGTTATTTCCGATTTACGCTACAGTACAGGACCACAACAGTAAATTTCAGATATATATATATATATATATATATATATTTCAAATGACGATATCCTTACATTATGGAAAGGTAGTTAGTCTACAATTCAGTCAGTATCTAAAAGGAAAGTGGTCCACTACAGACCTTAGAAGGTTCTTGGGATATTAGGAGGTTAAGGCTCCCACTTTTCTAAAGTATCGGTACTTGATGTAAGCCGAGTACTTATTTCTGTCTGACGGCCCATAACAAGCATCTGGTACTCATTTCAGTTAGAGGCTGAGTCAACCCCGGGTTCACAGTGCCGCCTGAAGGTTTGATTCAGTTTAAAAATCCTGATCCACCGGGACTCAAACCCTCGATCTTCCGGCTTGTAACATGTTAATCTTTTAAGTCCACACCTCCGGTGAAAATATTATAGTCATATTTCATCAAATGGTTTCAGTTTGGAAACCAGAAGAAAGGCATTGAAATTTAGGGTTGATGAAGGTCTTTTAGTACAACAGGTCTGATGTGTAGAAAGACCATTTTTTTGAAGGCACATGACCTAAATAATGTTTCAAAAGTTTTTAGAAAGATACATTTGGAGAAGGCTGCCCCCCCCTACAAGAAAGAAGGTCAGCGCATAGAAGCAATGTGTTTGTAATAAACATGAACAAAGTAAACACAAGGGGAAAAAAATACACTTATTGTTGCCCGAGTGTCAAACAGCGGTTTACATTTTGAAGATTTATCACACCAATTTTTGAAGTTCATTTTTTTTAAGACCCTTCTCTTTGTGTAAATATTTCGTTTTGTTGTTAGGTAAAGCCGGTTCTCTGAATTCTTCAAAGAATCCCTAGTGCAATACACTGTGTCACTTATGTGAGAAATTTACAAAAAGGACCTATTTCAACTGTGGCACAACAACCATAAATAAGTCTGCAAAAAATGCAGAGATGTTATGTGAGAACCGTAACAAATTTAATTAATTAAATATTATATTAAGGGTTCACCATAAAGGGATTGCAAAAACATTTAAATTACTGAAGATATATCAATTTAAATGCGTTATTGGAATACTGGCACTGAACGGCTGAGTTTAAATACCGGTGAACTTCCTCCCACATCAGAGTATTCCCGGCCATTTAAATCCATCCACTCTGAAGGGTTAATCTGTAGAATAGACTGTTGAAAATAGTATGTTCATGTGAAACATGATTAAAACCTGAAGATTGTATGTAGTTATAGTATGAGTGTATTTCCTATAAATATTAAATTCAATTCTTTATAGTTACTCATTTCTCATTAAGTCCAAGTCCAAAAATTGTATTTTGTTATCTTTTTCCACTTCAATTGTAAATTTCACCAATTCGTCTTGAAGATTAAGTAATTTTAATGTATCTTGAATGCATTTTGAATGTATTACAGAGAAAATATCATATACATATCTATACTAACACTGAAAAATTCATGGGTAAGTATTGGTGATATGAGACTCAAGATAAACCATAAATAAATTGACCAAAAATAGTGAAAGTAAATTTCCCATTGCTAATCCAGAAATCTGTTTATAAAATTTGTAAATGCATTTGACGTTGTCTCTTTATTCTGTAGTATTCCAAACGATAAGATGCTCACGTCTTTAAGAAGACATTCACTGGAATTAAAAACAAAAGTTATTGAAGAATATTTAATGCTAACTAAACTTTGTATTGACAAGTGTTTTCACTTTTAATGATAAATTTTATATTTAATAAAACATAGTTATTTAAGTATATTTTAAAATAATAATTATTGTGGGCAGGTTTCCTGGGATGAGGTAATTTTGGAGTTTACTCGCCTTTAAGACAAATATCGGGGAGATTTAAGGAACAAATGGTCACCGAACGTCATCTGGCCATCATAATCAATCGATCTGTACTATTCGCCTTGTTTGCTATGAATGAATGAATGAATGAATGAGTGAATGATGAGTCTTGTCTTAAATGTTCAAGTTGTATCGGAGACTCAGGCTGCAGCTGATTCAGAGAGACCCTCAATGTACTTATCTGGTTAAAAACGTATGTGTGACAACCAACATTTAAAAATAATCTTGTGATAGTAATGTACCTGTAAGGCTCGTGTGTTAGTGGGCATATAAAAGTACATACAATGTGAGAGATCGAACTAAGATACATATATAGATTAATATTAAGTATATTATCATTGTTATTTAATTATGATTTTAATTTATTTCTGAATACGAGTAAAAGTACGGGTGCAAAAATAATCTGACACGAATAATAGGACTCATTGATTGAAGCGTTCTAGGGTACTGTTAATTTCCACAGTCAGTTTTATCTACGGTAAAAATGGATTCTAATTTAGAATTCCATTCAAAGCAAACATTTCTGCATTCTCCATAGAAACACGTGCAATCTCATATCCCACAATTACTGAAAGCAGAACATAAAACCTATAGATTGAATTAAATAAAAAAGCAACGCTACTGTGCGAACAAAAGCTGAGAGAGACTGATTAAAGTTGGATGAATGGGAAGAGCTTGGCGATCGTGTTTTGTTGTATTTTTCATAAACCTATCAGTGCAGGCTAGCCCGATTCTTTACAATGCTTCTTATCATTTAGAGAGGAAACAGAAACCAAAGAGCTGCCATGATTTTCCTAGTGATATTCAGTAGAAATACACTCGATGCTGAACAATATTTAAATAACAGAAGTACCTTGGTACACTCAGTGACGTTGAAAATTATCGAGAATATAAACATAAACTAAAGATTTGTGCATCGGAAACATGGCTATTTACATTTATTTTTTCTGACAGTTCTAAACTTACTACTCTTCAATTTGGTTGCCTCTATTTACATTGTGTTTTTGATGAGAAAGTCCACCAGGAACTGCGTAAATTAAGAAATTCCTCATAAAGGGAAACAATGGATTAAAATTTCATTACCAGTAACCTTTTGATCATATTAAACGTTTCCGATTATCGTTAAGAGCATCCAGTACTTATTTGGGTTTTAATTTTTTTTTCTTTCTTTTTGCTTCAAATATCCAGGAAGGTCTATTTTATCGATGTGTAATATTATTGTGTTGATTTTGGACTTTTAAACTCATAAAAATGATTTTAAAAAATGGCGCCTCTGTGTTTTGCTAATGTGCATATTCTTTGTTTTTAGCATTTTCTCGTAATTTGTATTTTTTTTTCATATTTTGGTGCACTTTTCTCTGAAACTGTAAAAGATATGGGAATCATTTTCAGCATGGATATGCAGTTTAAAGAGCTCTATAATAATAAGGTAAATTTATCTTCGCGCTGTTGGTAGCGTTTGAAATTTAAAAAATATATATACAACATTTTTAACAAAAAACAATTTTTGCTCTTTCAATTTTTTAAGAATAAATCACAATCCATTCCTGAACACAAGAAAACATTATTATTGTCAAATGAATTATGGGCAATAACATATTAAATTTTGGAAACAATTGGATAAGAAGTTTCTAAGAAAATTGTACAATGACAATACTTTTAAGAAGTTAGATTTTTTATTTTCATTTTATTGCATTTTAAATTACTGATGAAGAAATATGTCTAAAAGTTAACCAGTGTGCCATTATGTTCAGAAACACTTGTTTAATTAGTAATTTTTCATGCTTATAACTTAAGAATAAGCTGACAAAAATAGTTTTTGTAATTAGCATATCTCTAAATCAAATTCCAAGGAAATTAGTACCGGGTGCCCTTAAAATAGAACAAATTATTAGGTGAGATATTACCTCAAATTTTACAGCGACAATAAAATGGGAATAAATATATACATACGACAAAGCCTACACATTAATAAATGCCACATTAAAATAAATAATAGTTTAAAAAACTAAAACACACGCTTTATTAGAAAACCGAACTAACACATGAAAAATAATTTTAATTTCCAACACGCTTGGGATAAAAATAAAGTGGTCAACAAAAAAATCATCTGCAACACATCTAGAATAAAACTAGAATTACCTACAAAAAATAATTTTACCATCAAAAGCGTGGGGTGTTCTTTATTAATTAATATATTTGATAATAAACAGATATTGGTAAAAGTAAAGTCTCTAAGAAGAAAACGTGAAAACCATAAAAAGTACCCCACGCTTTTGATGTTAAATATTTTTTTGTAGATAACTCTAGTTTTATTCTAGATGTGGCGGAGATGATTTTATTGTTGGCCACTTTAATTTTATCCCAAGCGTGTTGGAAATTATAATTATTTTTAATTTTTTAGTTCGGTTTTCTAATAAAGCATGTTGTTTCAGTTTTTTAACTATTATTTATTTTTTATTTTTTAGTTTGGTTTTCTAATAAAGCGGGTTGTTTTAGTTTTTAATCTATTATTTATTTTTTAACTTTTTAGTTTAATTGTCATAAACCGGAATCCCATGAAAATTTAATTGCTTACGATATTTTTAGTGTCTAGGCACGAATATATTTATATATATTTTTAAATTATTATTATTATCTAACATTATTATAACTTTTTTAATATTTAATATAGATAAATAGTTACAGTTAATCGTATCCTTCTCATATTTTTTGGATAAATTACAATGTGGTAAGTTTACAAAACACCGCTGTGGTCTCGAGGTAACGTGCTGCCTTGTCACGCAGCGGGCTCGGGTTCGATCCCCGGTCGGGGCAGTTTTTCTGGGTGAGGTTTTTCCTCACCTGTAAGACAAATGTCAGGAAAACTTTAAGGCCCAAACGGTCCCCGAAATCATATGACCATCATCATCACCCTTCGCCGGTGTGGAAAACAACGGGAAGCTACCACACCTACAATTCCCTAGTAAAGCTGCAAGCATAGCAGAATGTCTATGGATGGAAGTTTACAAAATTGGCATTAATATTTTACAGAATTAGATAAAAATGTAAATATCTTTAAATTCGATACTATTGTAGTATGAGCTAAAAGTAATACTCTTCTAAAAAAAATCCTCCGGGCCGGATTAGAACCAGCGACCTATGGATTACTGAATTTATATTCCACTGCAGTCCACCACTCTACCAACTGAGCTACCAGAGGATATAATATTAATTTCTTACAACGATGGACTAAAAAGTCGATAAGTCCGCAACCTATTATACATTATTATATATTTTATATTAGGCTATATATTATGCATTATATATTATATATTATTTATGAAATTACTGTATTGACATTGGCCCTTTACAAATACACAAAGTGTCAAGTCGATCCAATGTTTTTAAGTGGGTGAAAATCTTGTTGAAAGATTCCGTTACATATATAGATACATGTCAAGCTAATATAAAGCGTGTAAAAACGGTCAACACATTCTATAAAAGTTAAACAATTAAGTGTTTATTAATTAACTAAAAATAAAACGTAGTTTTATTTGATTTTCATATTTATTATATAATTCAGTGACAGCTGTTTCGGTACACTGTACCTTCTTCAGACATGTTAACAAATTATGAATTGTGTTCCAACTGATCTAAGCAACAATACAACAATATTTATTTATTTTTTTTAATTTAACAAAGGGGATTCATTCAATCAAGTTGAGAATTTAACAGTTTGTAACTACTTTTCAATTTATTTATTTCTACAGCCTCCAAAAGATCTAACTTCTTAACCTTATCACAAACATGTCAAATTTCAAAATTTGGATCGAAACAATGATTAAATTGGAATAGGTGGTTAGCATATTAAGAGTTTCTTTTGTGACTGTCATGAATGTCAAATTAGTTTTACTGTAAAAATAAAGCTAACGATATCCCACTAGCGGTCTTGGGCAGTAGGAAATTAAAGTTCCCACCTTTCTTGACGAAATGACAGCCGAGTTGACAGTACTAAGAGACTGCCACCTATACTCCCAGAACAAATAATTGGTACACATTTCAATTAGAGCCTGAAGCGACCACAGCGCCGTGATACCGCCAAAATGTTTAGGCCAGATTGAAAATTCTGACCTCATCGGGATTCCAATCCGCTAACTTTCGGCTTGCAGCACATTTCCTTTACCAATTACACTACGGCGAGCTGTAAGTTTAACTGAAAAGAAAAAAAAGCCTTCTATTACTACAACTATTACTCTTACTACTATTATTATTGGTTTTACAATTACTGCTATTACTATTATTATTTTTAACAGATTTGAAATGTTTACAACATCATCCAGTGCCCAATATTAAGTTTTGATGCTGTTCCTCAAGTCACCATCCTTCAACAAATTCATAATTCCTTCTATCCATGTCTTACCTCCAATTTGGAATCCATTCCAAACTCCTAACTGGCAATCTATCTTCATTCATCCTCTTCATGTGTCCAAATCATTGTAATAGTTTATTTCCCATAAATTGTTTACCGGTAATTGTTTCGTTAAAGTTAATTTTTTCTCGGATAATACTGTTTTTGATCCTGTCTAATTTAGAGCACCGTGCAGATCTTCTTAAAAAAAACAAATTTCTGTACATTGCAGTAACAATAATAATAACAATAATTATTATTACTATTATTATTATTATTATTATTTTAATCATCATGAAAACATCCTTTCAGGCCATTTACCTGTGACGGTAAACCTAACGAAGTTGGTCTTGATCTTTCCACGTATGTTTTGGACTTCCATGGTCCTTATGTTCAGTTGGCGTTTATTGGAACGACAATTTTGAAAGTCTATTGTTTTAAATAATTCGAAAAGTGTCACAACGGTTAATACAGGACATCTAATTAACTCACAGGCACTATCGAACTCGTAGGTTGATGGCCGCGAGGACATAATAAAAAAATGAAATATTTTAAGTAAAATTGTAACATACTTAAACTGTTAACCAATTCTAAATTCACAATATTTCAACAATCCTTATTTGTAAAACATAGACAAGCTTAGCCCTATCTAATAAGCTCTCCATACATTCCTACCCTTAGCTAGTGTTTTCAGTCATTCCCTGTATAATCTATTTCCTTCAAATCATAGTTAATGTTATTCCCCCCACCTCATTCTTGATCTACCAACTGAGCGTTTTCCCTCTGGTTTTCCTATACGAAGCTTCCATGCACGTCTTTCATTCCCCATTCGTGCAACATGTCCTGCCCAACGCAGTCTACGAGACTTAACTGTTCTCATTATATCTGGTTTCCTATAAAGACCATGTAGTTGACTGTTAAATAGTCCATTCACCTGTCTGTTCATCTCTCTTTGGTCCAAAAATTTTCCTAAGAAATTTATTCTCAAATACTCGTAATCTCCTTTCCACCCTTAAAGTAAGAGTCCATATACTATAAGTGGTAAAATCATAGTTTTATGTATTTTCAGTTTAATGTTTTTTGAAAGGAGTTGGGGCGTCAAGAGTCCCTGTAATGCATAATAGCACGCATTTCCAGAATTTAGCCTATGTTTAATTTCTTTGTGCATCTCATTCCTATTTTTTTTATTATTCGTAGGTATTTGAATTCATCCATTTCCCCAAAATTTCCCTCATTTGTCATTAGCTGTCCATTTCCATTATATAATGTGTATCTATGTGTCTAGGTGTATTTATATATAATGCCAAAGTTTTGAACTCGATGTACGTAAACGAGAGAAATTAGGACTGGAAGTAAATATCAGTAAAACTAAATATATGGTCACACGTAGAAATTCAGTATGTAATGGAAATGGACAGCTAATGACAAATGAGGGAAATTTTGAGGAAGTGACTGAATTCAAATACCTAGGAACAATAATCACAAATAGGAATGAGACGCACAAAGAAATTAAACATAGGCTCAATTCTGGAAATGCATGCTATTTTGCATTGCAGAGACTTTTGATGTCCCAACTCCTTTCAAAAAAGGTTAAACTGAAAATATATAAAACTATTATTCTACCAGTTATATTATATGGGTGCGAAACATGGACTCTTACTTTAAGGGAGGAAAGGAGATTACAAGTATTTGAGAATAAAGTACTGTGGCAAGTCATCCACACAGCCTCCTGTGTAAATCTATAAATAAATCCCTATCGGCAATAATAATCAGATAAAATTATAATATCATTTAATGAAGCAGTTACTGGACTTAGGTCATATTTATATTCAAATTGATCAGGGAAGCGAGTGAAACCTGATTATGTAGGAGCAAAGGCCATATAGAATGATCCAAATAAGTCAGCATCAATGTAATCAAATTATTAGTTATTAAAGAGGGTACTGACAACTCAGGTAATGTAACCCTTTCTTTTATTAAGACGGAAGTGGCTGACACATCATAATAACTTACTAATGACAAAATCCTTTGCTCGACAGATTGAGTAGAAATATCTTCTAAGCCTCCAGTTAACTGATTTATCGTGATAACCATAACCCATTAGCTAAATGTACAAGCGGGGGTTTTACCCTGACACAAACAACGCTAGCAAAAAAAGTGTGGGAATATGGCAATTTTTCTAGCGTCTGAAGCCTAGGAAAAAACCCAAGCCTAAGAAAAAAACCCAAGCCTAGCTAATGTTTGTGACCCGACTGTACGTGAAGCCAGCACGGGAAAAAATGGTCCAACCTCTGAAGGCGTAAATCGCCAATAATAAATTTGTAACACCCCCGGGATCAAAATAGGAGGGCGCATTAACCAATTATATGTTTCGTTATATGTGCCTAAGCACTGACCTTAGGTCCACTAGATCGAGGTAGTGGGAGTAACTAATTTACTAAATAGGCGAGAGAGGCTTCTCCTCGTCACTTCTCGTATAAAATTACATCAAGTCACTGCTCGTATACGATCAAACAAAGTCACTTCTCAAAAACACTTCGTTCTGAAAGTTGAATAAAGTCACTTCATATATACAATTACTTGCAGTGTATAAAAGTTAAGAATAAACTACTTTTACCAGACCTTCTTTACACATTAATTCTGCCCGACGAAGTCCTCGTGGAATCCCGAGATAAGAACCTCAACTCTACCGATTACCAACCTGAGCAACCTAAGTTCTCACACATGGAGAACTCATTCAGTATTCCTAGTGTCACTAAATCCAATCTTTACCTCTTTACCCCAACAATAACCCTCCTCCAGTACTTAGGAAAATTTTTGGACCAAAGAGAGATGAACAGACAGGTGAATGGAGAAGACTACATAACAATGAACTACATGGTCTTTATAGGAAGCCAGATATAATAAGAACAGTTAAGTCTCGTAGACTGCGATGGGCGGGACATGTTGCACGTATGGGGAATGAAAGACGTGCCTGGAAACTTCTTGTAGGAAAGCCAGAAGGAAAACGCCCAGTTGGTATACCAAGAATGAGGTGGGAGAACAACATTAACTATGATTTAAGGGAAGTAGATTATACAGGGAATGATTGGAAATCATTAGCTCAGGATAGGGATGTATGGAGAGCTTATGTTCGCGCGGCCATGAACCTACGGGTTCGATAGTGCCAGTGAGTGAGTGAGTGTACGTAAACGAGAATGAGAATCAGTAGCTTCAGGAGGTAGAAAGTTTAAAAAAGTCTGCATTATCCCTTGTGTAGTTATTTTTATACACTCTATGATTGTTCAGCGAGCGAACTGTTTGTGCACAAGTGAACATGCATACTGGCCACCGAATAACCACGTCGGTATATATTTTGATGATGTGCTTAAATCAGAAACAAGTTAATAGAAATAATTGATTTTTTTACGGAGAGAGGTTTCAACTAAATACATATGATGTCCATTATAAAGTTGCAATTAACTTGAAGTTACATTTTACCGCAGTCAGTGGCCACGCAGCGGGGGAACTCCACCAATTTAACAAAACTGCAAGCTCGTGCAGAGCTGCAAAATTATATACGTTACCTGAATTTAGATAAAAACTAGCAACTTACTTGTTCAGCTGTATTTACTCATAAATAATATAAAATTACTATATAAACATAGAACAAAAATATATCATATATGTATAATAATAAACATACTATTTTAATTGAAAATAATATCCTGTACAGAAATATGTCAAGTCCCCTACATAAATATAAATTATATCTTCATTATTTAACTCATGTCCCAAATGGCAGTCAATGACCAATCTCATTTTAATGAATTTTGATTTACAACCAATCAGTCATTTTCCACCTCGAATCGATCACTTTCATTTTATCGCTTTCATATCATTAAGTGGCTACCAGATTGTAAATATAGTGCACGATTGTAACCAGATTCTGCTTGCGAGATATGATAGAAAAACTTTCAAAGCAATTGATTATACCATAAAAAAGAAACGAATTGTTTGCACTTTCTTAAACGTATTATTTCCCATGAATTAACGTTGCACAAAAATATAATTGACATATTTACATCATAGGTCATGAAAAATAAATTAATAACACTAATGATGTGTTTATTCTTTTCTCCACTAGGGTGCATTCTTACAATATTGCGATTCTATTTGGCAATACATATGATCTGGTTTCAGTGATGAACAAATTAAACATAACGTTTCTCATTTGGTTTCAAACATCGCCGTTTACATTAAATGTATAAATATTTTAAAATAACTATAGTTGAATGATGATTTGTAAGTAAACAGCTTAATTTTATTCGTTAAATAGTCCTAACAAATGCCACGAGTGATTTCCAAATTATCTATATAAATTCACTCCTCACTTCGTGAGTCGTGAATTTATCGATAATTTGGAAATCACTCGTGGCATTACGTATGACAAATAGTAAGATATTGCATACTTTATCATACATTACACAGTTTAGTCAAATATTGCTCCATAACAAATCGGATTTGATTTCCAAGCAACTACTCCGACAAATTAGACATTCAAGCAAGTAAATGGGAATAATTTTAACAGAAAATTTTCGAAAATAGTCAAGAATAGACCAATCTTAAAAGTAGCCACAAAACGGAGGAGTAACTAGAGACATCAATCACATATTTTGGAGAGAGCTGACAATATCAATATGACCTGCTTCTTACTGTTGCTCCCGATAACGAAATATCCTCCATAGTGGTCAACTAAATGAAACTATTTCAGTGAAAATGTGAATGCCGCTAACCGTAGATTTAAAGATGCACAAATAAAACACTGAAATATCTACCTGCAGCCCTTTAAAGTTCTCAAAAATGTTAACTGATTTGAACGTATCAAATGAAAACAAGAATTTTAGAAATTATTTTGCTATGAAAACACCAAAACATTCAGTTTAAAAAATATATAACACTGGCAAACAAAAATCTTTAAGACAAACCGACCCATCAATACTAACCTTAGAAGATGAATACATCGTAAATGTTAAAAACATGTAGCAGGCCTCTAATATAAATTATTTCATGGCAATCCTAAGGAATTACGTTGAATATCAGAATTTTAACATTAAGAAGTAAAATTGGATGGTGTTATGCATCAAACGGGTACGCGCCATTGGGTAAGTTTAGAGAAAAATGCTTTTAAAGTTTCAGTCAATATTCGTTATTTATTGTAGCTCCAAACTAACAATATTTAATACTGTAAGTTATTTTCCTTGTTTGTCAGTTATGTATCAACAATCTAAGACGGAAACATTTGGCGCTTAGCTGCATGATGCAAAACTCAGATTAGCATTATGGAGATCTGGTTTCATACCCGTTTGTTGTAAAACATAGGATCTCAGATAATACTGATCGCGTTTACATTTTTCTTTAATAATAAGGCTATATTTAAAGACTCGGTGCTAAACGTGTGTGAAAACTTACTTCAAGAGCCAGTGCAACAGATGGCATCAAAATATCATTTTTAAATGGCGCTTAGCCGGTTGACGCATAACATCGTTCAATTACGGAGACAATATTTAATTAGAAACACGAAAATTATATGACAGTTAGTGCCAGAAGCATTGTGAAATTGATGGAAAAGTAATAAAGTTATTAAATAATTTCAAAGAAATTCTGGATGTTGATTTTCAAGCAATGCTTCTGTTTTCCAAGAATGCGAAGAGTCTTCGCTATTCCAAATGGGAATAAATGTAAGTACATACTATATAGGCTATCGTGAAATCAGTCCCATGACTATTCTCGGAAAGTGTTTAGAGAAATTAATACGGTAATGAGGAGTTTTATTACTTTCCACTCTCTTTAAAACTAAACCAATGCAGCAGTATGAATACATCACAGGAAAGTCAACATCATGTGACATGTAAGTTGTTTCAGATTTTGTACATGGAAGCAAAAGTCTTGGGGATAATTGTAGTAATTTTGCTGGGCATCGCAGGAGCTTTGACAGTGCATGACATCCTGTACATATCTGTGACTCAAAACTAAAGTGCCATAAGAATATGCATTCCATTTTTAGGGACTTTCTGTCTCATCATTACCATCTTATCAAACAGTAATCTAACAAGATTTGGAGTGACTATTTAGCGAATAATACAACACCAGAAGCTAAAAATAAGTATAATGTTTAATCTTTACCAAATGTGAGGTTATGTATTCCGATCTTATTTCCCTGCGATTTCTAAGCCGGATGTATAGTTATAAAGAGCATATCTTTACTGTAAAATCTCTTTGGGTTTGGGAAAAATCTATAACAGATGATTGTATGCGAAATAACTATTAACAATAATTCAGATTCATTATACAGCATTTAGTAATTTTTTAGAGGTCCACCGCTGTGGTCTCGAGGTAGCGTGCTGCCTTGTTACGCAGCGGCCCGGGGTTCGATCCCCGGTCGGGGCAGTTTTTCTGAGTGAGGTTTTTATCGCGTTTTTTCCTCACCTGTAAGACAAATGTCAGGAAAACTATAAGCTCCAAACGGTCCCCGAAATCATAAGGCCATCGCAATCATCATCATTCATATTCATCTTAGATTAAGCTTAGGATTAGGGGCTCTCCTGGCGCACCACTATCATCATCATCATCACCCATCATATCTTCGGGGCAACGTAACCCCACCTTTCAGGCGCCCCAACCTTAGAAGTGGGTTACAAGTACGCCATGCCAGGAGAGAACACCAGGAATGTCCAAAATGCAACCTGGGGCATTTGCAAAAAAGAAAAAAAAATTAGAGAAATAGAACTAATTTTTTTTTTCAGTATTTTTTTAATTGTTTTCTTTTGGAATTTCTTGCTGTACCACATAGATCGTACATTGTTCAATCGATATCCTTGTCAAATAAGTTAATTTGCGGAGACATCTCTCATTACGAACATGAAGAGGCAAAATTATTAACAGGAAGAGGCAAGATTATCAACAGGAAGAGATAAAATTATCGGTCTATGAGTTAAATAGTCATCCTAATTACTTTCCATATATCATCGAGGCAGCGTAGTCCAGCCTTCCAGCCGCCCCAACCTCAGAAGTGGGTTACAATACGTCAATGCCAGGATAGAATACCAGAAATGTCGAAATGGCAATTGGTGCCAGTGAATTAAAAAAACACACATTTAGAGATTTCGTAAGTAATCGTTCCGCCCATGTCAAGATAGGGAAATCTACCTGTAAACAATGTCAGGATTCGGTCTCAGGTTCAACTATAACTAAGTCACTGGATCTATCGAACCCCCAGGTTCATGGTCGCGCGCACATAAGCACTCCATACACCCCAATCCTGAGCCAATGTTTTCCAATCATCCATGTAGAGTGAAAAAAGTTAAAAGTAAAATGATCCCACTACAAGCTTCAGGAGGCCCTTAAGGCAGCAATAAGTTAAGGTTTCCACTTTTTCTGAACAAACGGCACATGATGTTAGCCCTGCGTGACGGCCGTCTTTACCCCCAGAATACGCGTCTGGTACTCATTTCCGTTAGAGGCTGAGTCGGCCCTGGGTCATGGTGCCACCAGAAGGTTTGAGTCTGTTTAAAAATCCTGAACGCACCAGGGACTCGTACTTCCCTCAAATCATTGTTAATATTATTCTCCCATCTCATTCATGGTCTACCAACTGGGCGTTTTCCTTGTCGAACTTAATTATTATGAAATGAATCCAAAAACGTTCAACTTACTCAGTTTGTAAATAGCAATATATACAGACAATATACCAATATAGGCTTATCTAATATATAAAATGAATGTCTGTTTATTTGTTTGTTCGTACTTCATGCGCAGCCATACCGTTGATCCGATTGTGATGGGGCTTTTTGCAAAATGTTTAGGAGATTCCTGGGATGAACATAGGCATAAGAGAGTTGTGATACTCAACTCCTACACCTTTAAAATTGCCCTTTGTAGTGGAGAACGTGAAAAAAGTAGCTCTTTGCACGCTTAAATGGCTTACGCAGCCTAAACCATAACAAATACACAAAATTAATATACACAGAATTGAATATCTCAAAAAGCTCTATAAAAAAGATCGCGGCAGCATATGATTTTCACTTACGGTTAACTCACAATAACCATTTTTGTCTTTCATTGATGCCAAGATGATCGAGACAAGTACGTAGATTCCTGTGCAAGCATAGCAGCATATGGCGGGTATTCTTTTACGAATAACTCACAATAACGACTTTTGTATTTTAGTTCATTTATTCCAAAAAGATCGAGATAAGTAGATTCCCGGGTAACACCGAGTAATCAGCACGGGGAATCTTAAATTAATTACGATATACATTTATAATTATTTTTCATTTTACTTATTCAACTTATCATAAGAAGTAATTCATTTTTGTCTTTCAGCTCATTTATGTATGCCAAGAAGATCGGGATAAGTAAATTTCCGGACAATGCCGGGTAAACAGCATGAGGTATCCAAAAATAATTACGATATGAATTTTTCCATCTACTTATTTAACTAAACCTAAGACATATTCATTTTCGTATTTCAACTCATTTATATCAGGAAGATTGGGGTAAGTAGATTCCCGGGCAACGCCGGGTAATCAGCACGGGGTATGTAAAAATATAAATTTATAATTATTTTTCCTTTTACTTCTTCAACTAAACATAAAAGCACATTAATTTATATTTATTTAGGCGCAGCAACGCACGCCGGGTATTAGCTAGTCAATAATTATGATATTCTGCTTCTTCTTTCATAGCGATGTTCTCTCAAGATTGCAATTTCCTATCAAATAGTACATGATTAGTACAAAACTTAGGTGTTAAAAATCGCTAAATTAGAGTTGATGCTAAAGTACGCAGGGAGAAATAATAATTATAAGAATTGTTCAACAATAATTACCAAAACAAAATATTTAGTTAAATTAATATTAGAGAGTAAGATAAACTGGAACCCCATAAAAATACTGAAATAAAAAGTACTGCATAGACGAAATAATTTAATTCGCTGTTTCAAAGCCACATGGTGAATGTCGTCTCACAACTTAATAATATTACACTACCACTCTATAATCCCAGTAATTACATACGCCACCGAGACCTGGTGTGAAACAAAATCTAATAGAGCCGAACTAAAATTGTAACAAAACAAACGACATATTTTTATATTTACTAGTGGTCGTCCAGCAGTCGAAATTCGACCACAATACAGTTTTTTTTTTAAGTTTGTCACAAATACGTCATTAGGCATTCATTTTCTATTTATTTTAAAAATACAAACGTTAGGAAATATGAGGTATAGCTTGGCTAAGCCATATTAAAAAAACAATAACGCATCATTTGGCATTTGTATACTATTTAAATTTGCATTTGGCCTATTATTATGTGTACGGGAATATATATGACAAGATCAAGGATGAGTTCTATGAAGAATTAGAATGCTTATTTGATAGCCTTTCACGATATCATATGAAAATTGTCTTAGGAGATTTTAATGCAAAAGTGGGGCGGGAAGATATATTCAAACCAACAATAGGCAAATTCAGTCTTCATGAAGATAGTAACGACAACGGGGTTAGATTAGTCACATTTGCCACATCAAAGAATCTGATTGTTAAGAGCACAACATTTCAGCATAAGGATATTCATAAATTTACCTGGACGTCCCCAGATGGGAGAAAATCGGAACCAGATAGATCAAGTATTAGTGGATAAACCGCTGGCACAGGCAGCATCATTGATGTTAGATCAGTTAGAGGGACAGACTGCAATTCGGATCATCATATGGTCAGAGTTGAAATTCCAGACAACGGCTATCGCTTATGAGACGAACGAATGCTAAAGATGATTCTGTAAAATATGAATTAAAAAACTTGAGAAATGATGAAATGCGGGCAAGAATCCCAAATCAAAATTGCTAATAGATTTGAAGTACTTGAATCTTCAGATGGCCATGTGGCAAACGAAGAAGAACCTGATATAAATAACGACTGGGAGGCTATAAGAGATACTATTAAATTGTCAGCATCAGAAAGCATTGGTTGTTTAAAAAAGCGGCCAAACAAGAAATGGTTTGATGAGGACTTTGCCGACATTGTAAAGGAAAGGAAACTAGCAAAAAATAAATGGTTACACGAGCCAAATGAGTTAAATTTAGAGCAATTGGGGTAGTATTAGACGGGAAACCACTAAGTTACTAAAGAGTAAAAAGGGGAGAATATTTGAGAGAGAAGATTAATGATCTTGAATTGAATGCAAAAAATAGGAACATTAGAGAATTATATCGGGTTAGTTAGTATCGAGAAGAAAGGGTTTCAGGCTAGAACAAACATAATTCGAAATGAAAATGGGGATATGATTGCAAATTCTAGGAGTATATTAATAGATGGAAAAGTTACTTTAATCAGCTATTAAATGTACATACAGAACAGGACATTGAGGAGGATAAGTTCCGGACCGCAGAAATGCTAGTCGCAGAGGCAAGTGCATTAGAGGTTGAAATGGCGATTGAAAAATTGAAGATGTATAAAGCATCAGGTTCAGATGAGATCCCAGCAGCAGACTGATAAAATCAGGGGGAGAAAAATTGATGGACAAGATACGCTGGTTGCTTCGTATGATTTGGAAAAAAGCAGCTCTTTCCAGATGAATGGAAGGAATCAATTATCGTACCAATTTATAAGAAAGGAGATAAAACTGATTGCAACAACTACAGGGGGCATTCTCATTACTTTCAACTTCATACAAAATTCTTACAACTATATTAGTAAGCAGACTTACTCCCTACATTGATGACATTCTAGGAGATCATCAATGTGCATTTAGAAGAAGAAAACAGGGTCTACAACAGATCAGATTTTTAGTATAAGAAAGATTTTAGAAAAGAAATGGGAATATAATGGGCACTGTACATCAACTATATGTCGACTTCAACAAAGCGTATGATTCCAATTAAGAGGGAGAGAGAAGTTATATAGTATCCTGCTGGAGTTCGGAATTCCTAAAACAGTTAGGTTAGACTTATACGAATGTGTCTAAATGGCACAAAGAGTAGGGTTGCGTGTAGGCAAACAGTTTTCAGACACTTTTGAAATCCAGAATGGGTTGAAGCAAGGAGATGCACTATCCTCTCTACTATTTAATTTTGTACTAGAGCATGCCATTAAATCTTTTTAGAGAATGAGGAAGGCTTACAACTGAATGGTATGTAATTAGGCTGTTAGTTTATGCTGATGATGTAGTACTATTGGCCGATAGCGAAGGAGGTACCTAAAGGGCCACCGCAACACACACTATTGAGTAAACACTAAGAAATTATTAGGACTGGAAGTAAATATCAGTAAGACTAAATATGTGGGTCACCTGTAGAAAATTCAGTATATAATGGGAGATGGGACGGCTAATGACAAATGAGGGAAATTTAGAGGAAAAGTGGCTGAATTCAAATACCTAGGAACAATAATCACAAATAGGAATGAGACGCACAAAGAAATTAAGCATAGGCTCAATTCTGGAAATGCATGCTATTATGCATTGCAGAGACTTTTGAATTTTTGTCCCAACTCCTTTCAAAAAAACGTTAAGCTGAAAATATATAAAAACTATTATTTTACCAGTTATATTATATGGGTGCGAAACATGGACTCTTCCTTTAAGGGAGGAAAGGAGATTACGAGTATTTGAGAATAAAAGTTCTTAGGAAAATTTTTTGGACCAAAGAGAGATGAACAGACAGGTGAATGGAGGAAGACTACATAACAATGAACTACATGGTCTTTATAGGAAGCCAGATATAATAAGAACAGTTAAGTCTCGTAGGACTGCGATGGGCAGGACATGTTGCACGTATGGGGAATGAAAGACGTGCATGGAAGCTTCTTGTAGGAAAGCCAGAGGGAAAACGCCCAGTTGGTAGACCAAGAATGAGGTGGGAGAACAACATTAACTATGATTTGAGGGAAGTAGATTATACAGGGAATGATTGGAAAGCATTAGCTCAGGATAGGGATGTATGGAGAGCTTATGTCCGCGCGGCCATGAACCTACGGGTTCGATAGTGCCAGTGAGTAAGTAAGTACGGGAATATACAGGGTGGACCGCTCGAATGGACCTAATTTCAATTGCTTGTTACTGGCAAACGGTTGAAGATAGAAACTTAAAACAACGTTCATATTACAGAAAAACTCACCAAGTTTTGATATCCAGATCACCACATCTCTATATGAGCCCCAGCAGTCACTGTGACGATATCAAAGCGATGAACAATTTCTTGCCAAGTACGTTGGAGTATGTCTTCTGGAATGTTCTCAATAGCCTCTATGATGCGCTCACGAAGATCACGAAGGTCTTTGACTGGGGTGGTGTAAACTTTATCTTTGACATAGCCCCAGAGAAAGAAATCCAGTGGTGTTAAATAGGGAGATCTCGGGGGCCACGCGATTGGTCCTCCCCTACCAATCCAACGGCCAGGGAAAATGTTGTCCAAAGTCGTACGAACTTCATTGGACCAGTGGGGAGGAGCACCATCTTGCTGGAAAACGATGTTAGGCTGCAGTTGTTCAATTTGTGGAAAGAAGAACTGCTCCAGCATGTCAAGATATGTGGTACCACGAACAGTTTTTCTCGGCGAAGAAGAAAAACGGTCCAATGACCTTATTATGTGACAAACTGCACCAAACATTCATCTTCGGACTATCACGAACATGCTCTTGAATAGCGTGAGGATTCTCCGATCCCCAGATCCGCACATTATGCCGGTTTACCTTGCCTGACAAATGGAAAGTGGCTTCGTCCGAGAAGAAAATCTTGGTCATGAAGTCAGGATCAGCGCCGAGACGGTCCAGCATCGTATTGGCGAATTCCACTCGTTTCGGCATGTCATTCGGCTCCAGACGTTGCACTAACTGCACTTTATATGCGTGCAGTTTGAGGCGTTTGTGGACAATCCGTTGTAATGTCGATTTTGGTATTTGAAGTTCCCGCGAAGCTCTTCTTAATGACTTCCGGGGGCTTCGCTCAAATGCGGCTTGAACATTTGCTACCATTTCATCGGATGCTCTGCGACCACCACCATGCTTCTTCAACACAGATCCTGTAGCTAATAATGTATCACGCCACTTCTTTATGCTTCTAGCAGTTGGAGCATCACGGTTAAACACACGCCGGAACTCCCTTTGAACTCTAATGATTGATTTAAACTCCGCATACCACAAAACAGCTTGCACTTTCATCTGCGGAGTCGCCATTTTCACAAACAATTAAATCTAAGAACGAGAAACGTATCTTTGTGCCATCTACCGACAGGATTCGAAACTTGGTGAGTTCTTCTGTACTATGAACGTTGTTTTAAGTTTCTATCTTCAACCGTTTGCCAGTAACAAGCAATTGAAATTAGGTCCATTCGAGCGGTCCACCCTGTATATCCCCTTCTTGTTTGTCTCTCAATCCGACCCGTCAATGTTCTATGTCAAGATATAATGGAAGTAGATGCGATTATGTAAATATAAGAAAAATATGAAATGAAATTACTGAAACCAAGATTTGACAAGGTATAATATAAATTTCAATAATAATATGTACTCACTTTTTTAAACCACTAATAATAAATACGCGAGAGTAAGTCAATTCACATTGCTGCTGCCCAATTTTCTTTTTGCAACAATGCACTTTCAGTATGAATGTAAACAAATGAGTAATACACACAAATTCCTTAGAGACAATTTATCTTATTTTGTTTAATTTAATTTGTATATAACACAAACATAAATTATATTTTTTTGCACTCCTTCTCTGTACTCTTACTTACTCACTGGCACTATCAAACCCGTAGGTTCATGGCCGCGCGGACATAAACTCTCCATACATCCCTATCCTGAGCTAATGCTTTCCAATCATTCCCTGTATAATCTACTTCCCTCAAATCATAAAGTAAAGTGATCCCACAACAGGCCTCAGGAGGCTCTTGGGGTAGTAGGAGGTTAAGGCTCCCACTTTTTCTAGACAATCGGCACTTTATGTCAGCCGGGTTGTCAGCCCTGCGTGACGGCCGCCTTTACCCCAGAACAAGCGTCTGGTACTCATTTCCGGTAGAGGCTGAGTCGACCCCAGGGCCATAGTGCCGCCAGAGGGCTTGTAGCTCAGTGCCTTAACCACTACGCTACGGCGTGCCCCCCCTCAAATCAGAGTTAATGTTATTCTCCCACCTCATTCTTCGTCTACCAACTGGGCGTTTTCCCTCTGGCTTTCCTACAAGAAGCTTCCATGCAAGTTTTTCATTCCCCATACGTGCAACATCGCAGTCTACGTGACTTAACTGTTCTTATTATATCTGGTTTCCTACAAAGACCATGTAGTTCATTGTTATGGAGTCTTCTCCATTCACCTGTCTGTTCATCTCTCCTTGGTCCAAAAATTTTCCTAAGTACTTTATTCTCAAATACTTGTAATCTCCTTTCCTCCTTTAAAGTAAGAGTCCATGTTTCGCATCCATATAATATAACTGGTAGAATAATAGTTTTATATATTTTCAGTTTAAAGTTTTTTTGAAAGGAGTTGGGACATCAAGAGTCTCTGCAATGCATATTAGCACGCATTTCCAGAATTGAGCCTATGTTTAATTTCTTTGTGCATCTCATTCCTATTTGTGATTATTGTTCCTAGGTATTTGAATTCAGCCACTTCCTCAAAATTTCCTTCATTTGTCATTAGCTGTCTATTTCCATTAAATAATGAATTTCTACGTGTGACCATATATTTAGTTTTATTGATATTTACTTCCAGTCCTAATTTCTTAGTGTTACTCCTCCTTCTCTATATGAACTTTAATTATGCCAAATGCCACACTCCTCCGTGCGCGCAATGTGCTTAATAAAGGGTGCAAAGTTTTTTTTTCACATATTAATATATAGATTACAAAAGCCTGCAAAAGATTTTCAAATGTGTCTCCACAGTCCAACTCAGGCATAATGCCAATTTAATTAACTATGCACCTATACATGATTATCTAATGTTTTTAATGAATTCCGAAGGAATGAAGCTACTAAGGTTGTTTTAAATATACACTGCTCAAAAAAAATTAGGGGATATTGTAGAATTACCTATTAAAGACTATGTTTTTTTTTGGAATAGTATTAGATGCAATCACTTTCTATTACTCCAGGGTAACGTAAACAAGAGTTTGAAGTTGTTACGTAACCTCGGTACCACACAAGAGGGCAGTGTCTGTACGGTTGATGTGAAAGGGTGGTGTGGATGTGAATGTTTCGTTGCTTTTTTTAAATCCAGTCCAGTTTACAGTTAGTGAGTGACTTGCCTTAGGGACAGTAATGCCTCGTCAACGTGATTTACCTGAATCAATGGCTTGGAGGGTCATAGGAAGGATGGAAGCTGGACAGACACAACAAGAGGTGGCACAAGCCATTGGGGTGTCTCAAAGCGTGATTTCCAGGCTTTGGAATCGTTTTAAAAGAACAGATACTGTTCACAGAAGAGCCGAACAAGTCGACCACGGGCAACAACAGCAAGGGATGACCGTTACCTCATGTTAACAGCCCGTCGGAATAGACAGCAGAATGCAACTCAACTGCGAAATACACTTCAAACAGCAACAGGACGCAGGTTGTCAACTCAAACTGTCCGTAATCGACTGCATGGAAGTGGTCTCTATGCCCGTAGGCCCATGATGTGTACCAGGTTAACTCCACAACATCGTAGAGATCGCAGAAACTGGGCGGAGGAACATCGTGGGTGGAGGCATGCCGAATGGAGATCAGTTCTTTTTTCTGGTGAGTCGCGATTCAACGTGGAATGTGATAGTCGGCGTGTATTCATCTGGAGGGAAAAATGGACACGAAACAATCCAGCTTTTGTACGTGAAAGATCCCCATATCGTGGCGGTGGATTGATGGTGTGGGCAGGAGTCAGTAGTGATGGACGTACGGACCTCTACGTCATCCAAGGTGGTACTTTGACTGCGGTAAGGTATAGAGATGAGATTATCCGACCTTTTGTCGTGCCTTATGCTGGTGCCATGGGCGATTCTTTTCTTTTTATGGACGATAATGCACTACCCCACAGAGCTGGCTTGGTGGACGACATGCTGGAAGTGGAGGGTATCGAGCGTATGCAATGGCCAGCTTCCTCCCCGGACTTAAATCCGATTGAGCATATGTGGGATGCATTAGGCAGGCGCATTGCAGGCAGACCAGCACCTCCCACAACTGTTCCAGAGCTGCACATTGCTCTTATGGAAGAGTGGCCACGTATCCCCCAAGAACTCATTGCTAACCTCATTGCATCAATGACACAGGTGTGAGACAGTGCTGGCCGTTCGAGGAGACCATACACCATACTAAAGAAACATTTTCACCTATGTTAATGCTGCTTTGTTTGTTTGTCATATTCCCATTCAGGATCTCTTTGACATCTGGTGTGGTACAGAGGTTACGTAATGAATTCAAACTCTTGTTTACATTCTTTTGGAGTAATAGAAAGTGATTACATCTAATACTGTTCCTAAAAACATAGTCTTAATAGGTTATTCTACAATATTCCCTAATTTTTTTAAGCAGTGTATGTTTTAAACATATCTTCACCGATCCTATCTACTTCTTCTTCTTCACTTCACAGCCTAGGCAAATTGCCTTTTCTGCTACACAGTTGTTCTGTCCATCTTTTCACTGGCCTTCCTACATTCCTTGAACCTCTTGGCTTGTAGTTAAATGCTGCTTTCGGTAATCTTGTTTCATTCATTCTTTTTACATGTCTAAACCATTTTTCTCTGTATTCTTTGATTTTATCATTCAATGGATATGTATTTAACTCTGTTCTTATATCTTCATTCTTTATCCGATCCAATCTTGTGCAGCCTTTTGTTCATTCTACATTTCTACACCTTAAGTCGTCCATTAAATCAGTCCGGCTGAACACTGTGGGAGAGATGAGTTTGGAATTTTTTTTACATGGTCGGGTTACAAGCCCAGACGCACAACCACATTCCCTAGTGAATCGGATATATATTTTGGAGTTTCCTTCTCCTAGACGGGTTGCTAGCCAAAGCTTTGGAGTCCCATCTACCCCTTGTCTTGCAGGTTTCCTCTTCCTCCTTCGTTACCGTGGAGAACAAGTTTCTTCTTCCGCTTCTGAAGCTGTTGAGGTCCCCGCGTTGAAGCTAGTTCGCTTCCCTTCTCCTCTTACTAGATAGCAAGCAAGTTTAAAACCAGAATTCCCTATCTAGTCGTCTGGGTCATTAGGTACTGAGCCCCTCCACCAGTAAAGGTCCTATGTAGTTTACATCTACAATGATGTAACAATCGAATGCTTATCCTTAACCTCTTCTTTTGTTAGGAGTTACCAGACTAAGTTAATTTAGTTAGGCTTACTTCCCTAAAAATGTCATGAATAGCATGCGGTCACCATACCGACCCAATGAGACATCTAGTAGGCAACTGAGGTATTACTAGGAAGAAGGAGATAGGTAAATTTTGCTTAAAGACCTCAATTTATTATATATTCTTCTTCGTCACGGTTTAGGCTTTTTGCTAGCCTGTTCCGGATCCAAATTGCTGCTCTTTCCATATTTTCTTTGGTCTTCCAAAAACTTCTTCTTCCTCTTGATGAATAGTTGTATGCTGCTGTTGGTATTCTGTTCTCGGTCATCCTTGCTAAGTGATCTTTCCAGTTTGTTCTGTATTATATAGTTATTATATAGAAAATAGTCCACCGCTGTGATCTCCGGGTAACCTGCTGCCTTGTCACGCAGCAGGCCCGGGTTCAATTCCCTGTCGGGACAGACTCCTGGGTGAGGTTTTTTCGGGGTTTTTCCTCGCCTGTAAGACAAATGTCAGGAAGCTTAGGGCCCAACGGTTCCCGAAAATCATACGGCCATCATTATCATCATCATGATCATCCTTCACCGGTGTGAAAAGCAAAGGGAAGCTACCACACCTATAATTCTCTCGTAAAGCTGCAAGGCATAGCATGGAAATGCTGTGATTGCAGTGAAATACCTGCCCTCGGGTAGAATTACTACGGATGGAGAAAATAATGTTAAATAATATTAATATTACCACTTTAAATGTTTTATTAAAATTGAAGGGGATTTAATACTGAGAACTTAATTCAAATAGTTGTTAAATTATAGACGATTAAAAATGTAAGTGGGGATAGGTTGTAGCATAGTTGGTTAAGGCGGTACGCTACAAGCTGGAAAGTCCCGAGTTCGAATCCCGATAGAGCCAGATGCTTTAAATAGGTCTAGATCCTATGGAGGCACCGCCAAATATGGCTTAGGAAAAATGAATAGGTTCCGAGGATAAATGTGGGTGTCACGCTTGACAAACAAGGCGAGTGACATATCGTACTGATTGTCTATTAAGATGGGAGCCTTATCCTTCTACTATCCCAAGGCCACCTGTTGCCTGTATTGTGATCAATTGTTGTTCTATTGAATTCCGAAGGAATGAAGCTACTGATACTGTTTTCATGTTTATAAAATATTTTTTTTACGATTTTTATCGATCCTACTTACGTTAGCAGATACTGAAAATAAGTATGGATATACATTGTAAACAAACAAACAAACAAACAAACAAACACACACACAGATATATATATAGGGCCTATATACGTTAAAGCTCTAGTGATCGCAATATCAGTTTTTTGGAACAAAACACCGCATGTATGATACAATTAACAAAATAAACATTTAAAAATCGATATTGCGCTGCCATTATTTATTTCTCACAACGAAACTCGAAATAAGCCAATTAAATAAATCAAGAAAGGTATTATCCAAAAAGCGGTGAAATACAGCCATTAGGAATGCGGGTTAAGCGAAAAATTGTAATTTAAAAGTCGCTCTAGCGGCCGCCATGTTAATTTTCTCACAATGTAATTGGTTACATTCGATTTTATTAACAATGATATATGTGTATATATATATTCCAAAGTCTTACTACTACTACTATATTCCGTAAACCAGTAAAATCTCACCTTAAATTCCACTTCTTTTGGTATTCGCTTCGTTTACACAGTCCTGCGTGACGGATTTTGTCTTACAATATTTTGTTTCTTCAAATATATATATATATATATATGTCCACCGCTGTGGTCACGAGGTAGCGTGCTGCCTTGTCACGCTGCGGGCCCGGGGTCGATCCCCGGTCGGGGCAGTTTTTCTGGGTAAGGTTTTTATCAGGGTTTTACCTCACCTGTAAGGCAAATGTCAGGAAACCTTTAAGGCCCAAATGGTCCCCGAAATCATATGGCCATCATCATCATCCTTATCCTTATCATCATCCTTCACCGGTGTGGAAAGCAACGGAAAGCTACCACACCTACAATTCCCTAGTAAAGCTGCAAGCATAGCATGAAAATGCTATGATTGTTGTGAAGGACCTGCCTTTGGGCAGAATTACTATGGATGGATGGATATATATGATGTTGCAAAAAAACACCGACAGAGGTGGTGAGGTAGTATATTGAGACATGTTAATCATTTTTTAATAAGTTACCCATGACCGGAAATAATGCTTTTTCACATTATGACTAGTTAATTATGTCACAAGATCAGTGTTGGTATGAAGGATTTGAAGATTCATTACTTGACAACAACTCACAGGTAAGGAACCTACGATACGTGGCTTCGCAACGGAATGTGGATACAACATGACGGAGCATCAATGAAAGACAAAAATGGTTATTGTGAGTTATCCTTAAAAGATTCTTTGTAGAGTTTGAGATATTCAATTCTGTGTAGCCTATATTAATTTTGTGTATTTGTTACGGTTTAGGCAGCGTAAGCCATTTATGGGTAAAAGAAGGGACTTTTTCACGTTTTTCACTACAAGGGGTGCTTTTAAGGGTGTAAGAGTTGCGTATCTCCACTCTATAGCCTATATTCATTACGGGAATCTGAACATTTTGCAAAAAACTCCATGATCACAAACGGATCAACGATATGGCCGCGTATAAAGTACGAGCAAAGAAACCAACAAACATTCATTTTATATATTAGATTGAGTAACACTAAGACATTGGGGCTGGACGTAAATATCAGTAAAAATAAATACATGGTCACACATAGAAATACATTACATAAAGGAAATGGACAGCTAATGACAAATGAGGGAAATTTTGAGGAAGTGGCTGAATTCAAATGCCTAGGAAAAATAATCACAAATAGAAATGAAATGCACAAATAAATTAAACATAGGCTCAATTCAGTTAATGCGTGATATGCATTACAGAGACACTTGACGACCCAACTCCTTCAAAAAAACGTTAAACCGAAAAGTACAAAACTATTATTATATCAGTTATATTATATGGATGCGGAACATGGACTCTTACTTTAAGGGAGGAAAGGAGATCACGATTATTTGAGAATAAAGTACTTAGGAAAATGTTTGGACCAAAGAGAGATGAACAAACAGGTGAATGGAGAACACTACTTAACAGTGGACTACATGGTCTTTATAATAATAATAATAATAATAATAATAATAATAATAATAATAATAATAATGCTTTATTTATTCTGGCAGAGTTAAGGCCATAAGGCCTTCTCTTCCACTCAACCAGCAGGAAACCAGATATAATAAGAATAATTAAGTCTCGTAGAATGCGATGGGCAGGACATGTGACAGGAATGGGGAATGAAAGACGTGCGTGGAAGCTTCTTGTAGGGAAACCAGAGGGAAAACGTCCAGTTGGTAGACGGAAAATGAGGTGGGAGAATAACATTAACTATGATTTGAGAATTTACAGGGGATGATTGGAAAACAAAAGCTCAGGATAGGGATATACGGAGAGATTATGTCCGCGCGGCATGAACCTACGGGTTCAATAGTGTTAGTGCGTTAGATAGATAGTTGTTTATGGAGATATTAATATGATTGTAATTGTTTTCTGTCGAAATTGAATTGTAAATTAAGCTAAAAACTAACATAATTTGATACTAATAATTACACTGTGTTTATATGTTTATTTATTCACAAATGGCTGTTGTTCTTGTTTCTATATTTTGTCTGGAAATCTACTCACGTCTAACCAATTTTCTGAGTTTACCATTAACTCGTAGGATGCAATCTCTTAGGATTTGAATTTAGAAAGCTTTCGGGCAACTACCGGCGCCTCCAATATTCCAAACTTACAATTTCTTAAGATACATATTCTAGGATAAAGATGTAGAAAAACGTTATGTTCCCGCTGCCATGAAGCTCTGGATTTAATTAAAGAAAAAAAGTAAGATATATGTAGGAAACCAAGAAAATCGGATCTGATACTTGACTTTCTGAGGAACTCACTTAGTTTATGCAGTTTCTGTATAAAGGACTTTCATATTTTATAAAATAAAGAGTTGTAGCATTTATTATTTTTATTTATTTTTCTTTACACCCCTAAATTGCAAACCGTTAATATCTGGGACTTTACTTTGAAATTTAAATTGGCATGTCCAAGTAAAATAAACATCTATAAAGATCTTCTCCATAATGCATTCCCTAAAGCGTCTCAAAATTTTTCTTCCTACAGATCTTAAAAGAATTCTAATTCAAACCTTAGTAATGCCGCATTTTGATTATTGTGACGTTCTACTAACTGATATAAGTGACGGATTGTCGGACAAACTGCAGCGTGTCCATAATATATGTATCAGATTCATATTTAATGTTCGAAAATATGATCACATTTCTCCATTATTCCACGAATTGTCATGGCTACATCTAAAAGAGAGAAGAAAATCGCATTGTCTAATTCTCTTATTTGAAGATCCTGCATACCTCGATTCCCAATTATTTATCATCTCGTTTCCAGTATCTATTCTCAAACCACAACTTAAACACAAGATCACAACATAGTCTCTTGCTTAATATACCGCAACATAGGACATCACATCACTCCATGTCATATACTATCTTCACTTCTCGCAACTGGAATTCCCTACCACAAGAAATAAGGGGCTGCCGGACATTGGCAACTTTTAAAAGAAATCTAAATTTATATTTGCTCTACCCTCGACTTCATCATTACCCAGTGTAAGGTGTATATATATATATATATATATATATATATATATATTAATTGGTGTTTCTCGTATAATTTATCATATTTATACTATAATAATAATAATAATAATAATAATGATAATAATGATAATGATAATAATAATAATAATGATAAAAATAATAATAATAATAATGATAATGATAATAATAATAATAATAATGATAATGGTAATGATAATAATAATAATGATAATGATAATGATAATGATAATAATAATGATGATAATGATAATAATAATAATTATTATTATTATTATTTATCATATTATATTATTATTATATTATTATTATTATTATATATCATTATTATATATTATCATTATTATATTATTATTATATTATTATCATATTATTATCATTATTATATTATTATCATTATATTATTATCATTATATTATTATTATTATCGTAAGTATTATTATTGTTATTATCGTATAAAATGTTGTTTGTACATGAAATTTATATTGCTACAATTAATGTATCTTGAACTGTTTATAGTAGTAGTAGTAGTAGTAGTAGTAGTAGTAGTAGGACTTTATTAGACAAAAAGTAAGATATTTACAATATTATTTACAAATATGGGTCGCAATAGTATTGTGTATATCTATATTTGTCAAATATTTATTTGTATTTGTACTGGTTGAGTGGAAGAGAAGGCCTTAACTCTGCCAGAGTAAATAAAACATTATTATTATTATTATTATTATTATTATTATTATTATTATTATTATTATTATTTAAATATTATTATTTTAATATTACGGACCGCATTGAAAACGAACTCGTGCGTAACAATTATTGTTAAGTATATTGTGTAATTCTGCACACATTATAGTAGCTTTCTTATGTTTTATTATAACTATTGGATAAATAAAAACAATTGATGTTGCGAATTTAAGGGTTAATAAAACCCGAAAGATCGCAGGTATTGAGGGCGTTCTGATGAAAATATTTTTAAAAAATTACATATTCTCAGTGATCCTCTTAGTAAACAGAAATAAAATATTAGTCATAGAAATTGACTTTTTAAGAAGATCGGCAAGAATATCAAAATAGACCAAATAAAAATAATGCAATAAAATAAATTATGAATGTATAAAATGTTATTGTACAAAGAGATTGAAGAAATCCAACTAATATGGTATGGGCATATAATGAGAATAAGGGCACAGAAACAAAGAAAGAAGTCTTGAAATGGATACCTCCTACAAAAGGGAAACGTGGTAGACCAAAGCCAACATGGATAAAGAAAACTGAAGACAACATGAAGAAGAGAAATATGACAGAAGCAGACACGCAAGACCGGGAAGTGTGGAAGAAAAAAGCTGTATATTTTGGTTGGGGATACCTGTGTATATAACAGAAACAATCCTGAATAAATAAAATAAACATATTCCGTAAAACAGCAAAATCTGGCTATAATTTCCTTTTTCTGAATATTCCCTTTAGTTTACACAGTTCCTGCTTTCACAGTTTAATGCGTACGATAATTCTGGTTAAGTCGAGAAATTTCACTATTTGATAAAATGGGGTTATTAATTAAATCTACTGTTTTAAGTGTTTTTAATTCGTTCGGCTTTTCCGTGATATATACAAACACGACATATTTTGAATATTCTTTAATACAACTTTTCATTTGCAACTTCAAATTGTCGCATCATTTTTTCGGTACTAACAGCGGCCAACACTATATCTTTTAATCAATTATCAATTGATTTGGTGTTTACTTCATGAAAATCCATTATGTTTAGAGATTAAATAAAATAAAACTGTTAAAGTTTTATACGATTTTGATATTTATTTTAATACAAATTCGTTGCGGCTGTTTCAGTACTTTGTTATTGCTTCTTCAGACGAATACTACGAATACAAAAAAAGAAGGTACAAAGTAATGAAACAGCTGTAACGAATTTGTATTAAAATAAATATCAAAATCGTATAAAACTTTAACAGTTTTATTTTACTTTATCACTAAACATTATATCTTTTGTTCTTCAATTCTACCCATTTTACAAATGCTAGCAATACAATGGATATAAAAAGAACAAATTTACTATGTCAATTCATATGCATGAGTTTATATGCCAAACAACTTAAAAAATGGTGATATAGAGAAACTTCGGGTAATTTGGACCCCTGTTTTGAATTTGTTTTTCTACTTTTAATTAAGGCATTTGAATTCTGTTTAATTACAATGGTTATCATTAGTGTTGTAACTATGAAGTAGCATGTTATTTTATACAAATATGGAAACATCTTCATAATTTATAAACTTTTTACATTACAAGAAAGATCCTCGTTACCCTCCATATTCGGATAAATTGGACCCCAGAGTCCACGTTAGCTTTTAGTCTATTTTTAAGTTTGTTTATTCTGTTAATTTATACAGATAGGCACAGATTAATCTGTATGACTGATCATAATTAAAAAGCGTTAATACTTATCTAATGTTTTGAAAAAGTATTGTTGATTATAAAATTCACACGTCATTCAACTGCGGAAAGCGACGGTGTTTGGGTTTAGTAAACTTACAAGGATATTAAATAAAATTAATTAAGTGAATGGTTTTTACAGTTAGCATCCTCATTGATAAAATATACGTATTCGTGTAAAGTGGACCCAGGTCCTCGTGGAGGGTCCACATTAACCTAATTCCATTGTTATGTTTAATTATTTTATAAAATCACCATTTCAAATAATATCAAACCAAACCCGTTAGCATATTAAAACAGCATATAAATAATATATTTAGGAGTTTTTCCAAAACATTTGGAACATTCAATAGCAGAAATTAAGAATTGATTCTTAGCTCGAAAAACTAAAGTGGTAATTTTCATAAATATCACAAATAAACCCTCCTAATAATAAATAAAATAAACTGGCCTTGAACTTGTCAAAGTTGATGAGGGGAAGAAGTTAAAATATTTTCTGTTCAAGGACAGCACCAATTAAAGAAAATATTAACAGGGTCCACTCAAACAGAAGGGTCCACATTACCCGAACTTTCCTATATATACACCACATTACAGAAACGCATTTTCCCCTCGCCATAAATCCCTCGGGCTCTAATTATTACGTGTCTCGCGAAAAATAATTTCTCTCCCTTAATATGTGCTCTTCTATTTTAAACCGATTGTTTATTTACTTACATGAAATCTTCAACACGTGAATTATATGTATCTATATTCCTACCTGAAAAAGAAAAGAAAAGTTTGTATAATAATAACAGCAATTACAACAGTGTCAACAACCAATAATAACAATAATTTAATAAAATCTGGATAAAAAAGGATTAATAATGAAGAACGGTGAAATATATATAAAATATATTAAACTAAGAAAGGTCTGCAGTAGGTACGCATTTCAAGAAGAAAGCAGGCCCTGTTTCTCCAGGAACAATGTGTTCTATCTAGCTGTTAAAAGCTCCTGTGGGAACGTGCAGAAAGCTGGGCTCTTACAGAACGAGGTGACACTTTTATGAACTTCTGCCTTTGTCGTTAAGCAGTGACTCACATAATACTTACATTCTACTGAATGTTGTACAAATGGAATTTAACTTAATTAAATACAATAATAATAATAATAATAATAATATTATATTATTATTATTATTATTATTATTAGTATGATTAGGAGTATTATGATGACGGTGGGTAACAATGTTGATATATTTTCCGGCCATCAATGAATTGTCCTCAATAATTGGCATCCAGTCGTCTCAGTTTATAACACATTTCGTCCGCTAGTGACATGTCCTTTTATATATATATATATATATATATATATATATATATATATATATATAATAGTAATAATAATAATAATAATAATAATAATAATAATAATAATATTGAAAAATGCTTTTGTAATGAAGTGAGTCTTGGGTCTCACTCAATCCATAATTAATTCTGAAGAAATTCTATGGGGCGTACATGTATTTAAAAAAAAACTCCAAGCGCGACAGGCCTAGAAGGTCCTTGGCCTACGGGTCGGCTACTGATCTCACATCCACATGTGTTAATCACAGAGGTAGACGATCATGTAGCCAGTGTAGGGGTGACATGTGGTCAGCATGTCGGGTCCCCAAGCCGTTAGAGATGGTCTTCTCAACCTGGAGTCGCTACCTATTGTAGCTAGCCAAATGCCTCACGATGCTGGGTGAGCACCGGTCCCATACTGGCCGAAATTCCATGAGAAAATATCTTCCTCCATGGGGACTGGAACCAGAACAAGTCCCGTAGCTCTTTCCTTAACCAAACTTAGAGACTTTTGTAAGTACAAATTCACCAAATTCACATTTTTCCACCAATACCATTAGATTAATCTTAAGACATTCCAGGCATTGGCGGAATTGTAACCCACTTTTGACATTGAGATACCTGAAGAAGAAGTAACGTTTCCCGATGATATTGTGAATGATAAATTATGTAGAAGCAAATGGAGAGTCCTTAAATTTAAACTTAACATACATTTCAGACCATGAACGACGCAGTGTTGATATAGTTCCCGTAGTGAACAACACGTGATAATTTTACAGTCAGTTATAAGTTTAGTTTAACTTAGAAACGTTTGTAAGTACAAATTCACATTTTAATGCCTCTTCAGTAATAACAGATAAGTCGATATTTGTAAATCGGTTAGTAGTACCAATTCACTTATTGTTTCCTCAAGTACAACAATGTTTAGACAGCGCGAGCTGTAACTTGAGAAGTTAACTCGCAAAGCTTGCAGGAATGTAAACAAATATCACCAATACACATTATAGGAACTAATAATGAACAGTAATCTAATAAGTTGTTGTGTTTTTCTGAAAAAACCACGAGCGACAAAGTTGCGAATGATTTTGTCTAATGAAAAACTCAAGCTCGCGTTTGATTTGGAGTGACTATCTAGCGAATAATACAACACCAGAAGATAAAAACAATTATAATGTTTAATATTTACCAAATGTGAGATTATGTGTTCCGATCTTACTTCCGGGCGATTTCTAAGCGGGCTGAATAGTTATAAATAGCATATATTTACTGTTAAATCTCTTTCGGCTTGGGAAAAATCAAGAACAGATGATTGTACGAGAAATAACCTTTAACAATAATGCAGATTCATTATACAGCATTTAATAATTTTTAGAGCAACAGAATTAACTTCTTTGATAATTTTTTAACTTGTTTTCTTTTGGCATCTCTTGCTGTACCATATCGATGAATTTTGTTGAAACAATATCCTTGTCAAAGAAATTAATTAGCGGAGATATCTCTTATTTGAACAGAAGAGGCAATTTTATCAACAGGAAGAGGCGCAATTATTTATCTATGAGATAAATAGTCAAAATAACGGTTTCAGCGATGGAAAAGGCAGTTCTGGAATATTATTAGTAGTCGTTGCTCAGAGACATTTTCGAACCAAGTTTGTTAAAGTGGCACCCCACCGTCACATCACTAGATAGGTAAAACAATTGGAGAATACAGGCTGTGGATAAAAAAATGTTCGTGGCGGGAGAAGCCAAGAAGGTCCTTAACCTTATAGCTAGCTGCTGGTCTCACATCCTCATGTATTAATCATATAGCTGGGGTCGATCATCTAGCCAGTAAAAGGGACATGTCAGATCCTGGTTTTCGCAACCAGCAGCCGCAATTTTTAAAGCTACTAAAATTCCTCACGGTGCTAGGTGGACACCGGTCCCATAGAAGCCCAAATTTCATAAGAAAATTTATTTCCCATGGGGACTCGAAACAGCTCAAAAGCTCCAAACCTGAACCCCTAGGCTACGGCGCAGGACAGACAAACTGCATATGCAAGAAGAAAAGGAGATTACGGTCATCTATGAACAACGAAATTGTACGGAATATTCGCGCAATGTTCGAACGAGAATTTAATATAAATGCCTTCTGGACTTTGTCTAGCATGAATAGAAAAAAAAATGACTACAATGATATAATTTGTGCCCGCAACATGAACGAATAATACAGATTTAACATCTCAATTCGTTATTTTGTCTTCTATAGTAGTGCTATCTTCTCAATCCGGAATGTTTGAGTCGTCAACATATAGATTACTAATTTGACGCATTTTGCACCAACAACGGATTTTACCAGACTTTTCTTTTTCAGTTTTTTTTTTCTTGGAAAACATTGTCTCCTGCAAGTTTTTTTATATTCACAAGTTATATATCTTTTTGTTTATATAATGGCGTAACACAGGGAATCGTTAAGTCACTGTTGCAGTGAATACCGAGAGCTGAGATCGTAAAATTAGAGAGATATGAAACGCTGTACAGTAGAGTATGACATAAAAATACAGCACACTATAAAGCTAACTGTTAATTCCTATGTCCGATAGAGATGTCGACCCAGAGAAATGCAGTATAATAACGCTTTCAAAGCAAATTTCATATTCGCTGTTATTATTATCTGCTAAGAATCAGAACTGCCGCTCTTTCAAACAAACGCCACCACAGTCAAAGTAATACAATTTTTTTTATTTTTAATATGTTGAAAAGTGTTTAGACTGAAATGAAATCATAACAGGGAACGAAATTTCACAATTGTGTTAAATAAATAATGTTCCGCGTCCTAGCTGAGTGTTTTAATATAAGGCATGATGCCTTCATGTAGAGCTACGGAACTCGCGCTGTTTCTAGTCCCCAAGGGAGAAGAAATATACTCATGGAATTGTACCTAGTAATGGATCAGTGTCCATCAAGCATAATGAGATATTTGGGTAGCTACAATAAATAAATATCAGGTCCAGGTTGAGAAAATCAGCAATAATATCTGGGGGATCCGACATGTCCGCCCTGTTACTGGCTGGATGATTTTCCACTTCCGTGATTCGCACATGTAGATGCGAGGCCAGCAGTCCGATGTTAAACATAAAGATCTGGCATATGATATTTAAAACTAAAGTTATCCGTCACACAGGAACAGTTTATTATTTTATTATTGTTATTTTTGTTATTATTATTGTTATTATTATTATTATATTCATCTCCGATATCAGCTTCACTTCTTCCTCATTCCCACTGTCCTCTCTTTTGCTCCCTATTTTCATCATATATCTCCTCTCTTCCTCTCTTTCACTCTCATTCCCTCTCTCACAATGTCAACCATCACTTTCCCTCCACTCTTCCTACCTCTCCCAATCTCTCCACCACTCTCTCCCTCTTCGCACAGGTGAATATGAGGCCAGCAACTAGATGGTAGACCTAAGGGCCACCTAGTCCTGTCGCGCTATGGAAAGAGGCGAGAGAGAGAGAGAGAGAGAGAGAGATAGTTAAAGAAACAATAATGATAGTGTGCATAATAAAACGAGATAGATTTTCTTGATATTTATCAGGATTAGAGACGGAATGTAGTCAAAGAATGTCAAATTTCATAACATGAAACAATTACACCATCACCGTATGGATATTTCATTTACTCCACCGAATTTTACCATAACAAATAAAAATTATTCTAAGTGATTGGTGCAAGCAATGGTCTTAGTAACTTATGTGACTTAGTGGATAGTAAATTTGTGAACTGCCCAGCCAGTTCTCCATCTGGTAGGTATTGGGTTCACTGAAGCAAGTGAAGATTAATTATTTCAAGTACAACAATTTATTTCATACATATATATTCGGCTATCACATAACACAGTGCAACAAATTGAAAGGTCATAAAAACTTTCTAAAATGTAGGCGTTCTTTATGTATTTCGACCTCCTGAATTCTATACGCATACTCAAAACCTAGTATCACCCACAGTTTATACACAAATCGCATATTTTGTAATAACGATATAACGATATAACATATAGAACATGAATCATGCAGAAGTAGAATACAATTTTAAAACAGCAACATTTTGAAATATACACACAGTGAACAGATACATACAGAGAATGTGATACAAAAGAAGCACTAAAGTAATTTATTGCGTGCCTTCTTAATTATCATGGCGTGACTCCTCCTTTTCCTCTTAAGAGGAATATCCGTTTACTCACGATGAAGCATTCAGCAGCAGTCGCCCCATCATCCGAAGGTTATCGTCGTTCCATGTCCTTGAAATCTTGATGGAATCTTTCACCCTGTTTCTCACTTACGGCACCCAGGTTTGGAGGGGAAAAAATATTTTTAAACTCATTGAGCATCCCAGCATTTTGAATGTTGAACTGACCCATCAAACCTTGTACATCACTGCAGTACACTAACACGTCATTTTGAGCAAAATATTGTGTGAATATCAAGACTCTTTTTCTGTAAAATGTTATGGACGTACCAGCTGCATGTATCTTTCATGCAGCATTGACTCTAGGAGCTCTGCTTTATCCTTTGTTAGTCCCAGATCACGGACTAACTAATTTAGATATGCTGAATGAACAGAAGAGGGCCCTCAGCTGTGCCTACTCCAAAATCAGTATCATCCGTCTGTTACACGGCATCTAATGTCATCACTGTCGTCCGTATATAATGTCTGCAGAGATTGTGGTATCGGTATGTCTGGGCCATGTGGAACTGGGCTAATCGCTGAACGAATGTTGTTCGGATACTCAATATTCTTCTTGTTCTTCCTGCTGAAACCTTTAATCTTACAAGAACAGAAATAGCAGCTGTAGGTATGATTCTATTGCTCCCGCTAGACCACAGGGATGTCAAATTATAATGGCTTCTTCTTTCCTGCTACCCACCGTAGTAAATCTACTACACACACAACACACGCATGATTTATTGATGTTGCCTAATTTCACTCCAAAATAGACATGACAGACCTTTTTCATGGAAACAGTAATGTTTCTTCGGTCTTTTTTCACCACAAATACTCCACACATATAACAAAAATAGTTAGGAGAGTTTACACAGCCTCAAGTAGACATTACACACTAACACATACTTCCTTGCATAAACACAACGTAGTGACGGATAGGCAGCGCCATTCGCAATGTGACAGTTCATTGCGTGCCACTAGTGTTGAACGGTTAAAAGTGAAGCGTTGCTTCTAAGCTTCATAATATGTTTTTTCGTGTATATAATAATTATTGCAAAATATGCGATTTGTGCAAACCCTGTTGGTCATACGATGTTTTGAATACAATTTTAGAATTCAGGATGTCGAAAATACATAATGGAAATTCACTGTGGCGGCATCTTGAACTACGCACCTAATATTTATCATGTCTGCAAGTTTGAGTGTGCACTCCGAACCGGCCGAGCTGCAGGCGGGGAAGAAGAAAATACCACCAATCACAGAAGCGGGTATTAGCGGAATAATAATCCAAATTTAACAGCAATAACCTACTTAGCCAACTTCACAAATAAATAATAGTTTTAAAAAACTAAAACAACACGCTTTATTATAAGATCGAACTAAAAAATGAAAAATAATTTTAATTTCCTACACGCTTGGGATAACATTAAAGTGGTCAACAAAACAATTATCTCCAACACATATAGAATAAAACTAGAGTTATCAACACAAAGAAAATATTGTATTCACGTAGACTTCCACGGCCGGAGTTGTTATGATGATCCTGAAGAAGATTTTCGGGCTGCGCAAAATGTAAACCACTACAAGCACAGTCGACTAGACTATCACTAGAGTTCATTTGAAGTGGAGTATGGTACCGGCCTAGTTGTAGGCCTTGACCCATTCTTGGTGTGCTTGTCTTTGAAGTAGTTGTTAAGTTGTGTGCTAGCTGTAGAGAGTACTCCTCTCCACTGCTTTTTCTGGTAGATGTATCTTCATTGATGTTCGGCATAAGCTTTTCGGTCTTAAAAGATTAATTCTTTAAGTTTTCAATTTAGTTGGCCTATTTCCTTGAAGAAATATGGGAATTTATAAAAGATAGCGTAGGTTGAAGGATTTGAGGGTTCTGAAGGATGGTGGTAAGGAGAATAAGAAGGGATTGGAGTAAATTCTCCGGTTTAGGGTCAATAGAAGGCAAAGGAGGGAAGTTTTCTTCAGTCTTTCTTGGTGTTCTTGGTGTTGTTTCAGGCTTCCTCAATGTTGGTGGTTTGTTTGTTTCTTGTGCTTGTTGCCTCATTTTCAGGTATTTCTGGAATATGGGGCATTTTCTATGACTTACTGCATGTTCTTCGTTGCAGTTTGTGCATTTGGCGGTAGTCTGAGTGCATTCAGATACTTTATGATTGCCGGAACATCTAACACATTTTATTTCACGGAAGCAGAATTCTGCGATGTGGCCGAAATCCTGGCACTTGAAGCACTGAGTGCCTCCTGTTGGTTTTCTATATGGTTCCAGTCTTATGCGGATGCTAAACAGTTCCTTGAGATCTTTTTCTATTCTTTCCTTGAGGTCTTCTGCTTTGAGAAATGTGAGGATGTAAACTGGAAGTTCGATCTTCTTCTTTACACCGTTTATGTTGACTTGCTTTTCAATGCTTCGACTTCTTTTAGAGGCAGCTTCCTATTTTGAATTTCATCACAAATATCTGTAATAGTGATGGACTTTGGAAGCCGTTTCATCACTATTTTGAAGATAGGCGGTCTGCCATAGCCGTGAGTGTAGAACTGTGTCTCTGTTTTCTTTAACTCCTTGTAGGCACGCCTGTAGGCCGACTTTGTCGAGGATCTGATAGTTAGTATCCCTTGGTTGTACTTCATGGATACATCTTCTTTGTTTCCAGCCGTGATGGTTTCCAGTTTTAGTGGTGTTATGTCCTTAGAGTAGACCACTATGGGAGGTGGAGCTTCTTCCTTGTTGTCGTTGAGATGTTCAAACAGATTTCTTATTTCCATTGGTGTCTTGTATTTATTGTAGTTTTGATTTTTCCTGGCAGTGCGACGTGCCGGCGGGTGAACGAATCCATCCCTGTCTTGCATTTCTGCGTTGTATTCTTCTTTCGACGAGGTTCTAGTAGTTGCCAGCTTCTCGAAGAGATTTTCTAGAGCAATTATTTAAAGTTTGAATTGGTTCCGACCTTATGAAGGTCTTGACCCAGTATCTTTGTGTGTTTTTAATGAGGTATTTGTAATTTTATATTGATGAACAAGGAGAGTGTTCCTCTCTCTGTTTTGTGGCTTAGGTGTCTTGTTTATGTAATTTATTTGCTGTGTGTGTGTATGAGAATTTATGCTTTATTATTATAGAACGTATGTGCAAGATTTTATTTTCGACGAGGAATTGACATGAGTAGAAAGCTTATGTAACTCGGCCTTAAAATTCTTAAAGTATTTTCTGGTGTGTTAGGAATTAATGTGTAATGTGCATTGGTGTCCTGTATTGTAGTGTAGTGTGGATTTGTGTATTTCCTATCTCGTTAATTAGTCTGTTGTTATGTGTAAGAATTGTGTTCTTTGTCTGCGTGCTAAGTGTTTTATGTGGTCTATTATGTATGAGATTTCTGTGACGTCGTGTAGTATGGAGATCTGAGTTTGACGGTCTGCACGTAGGATGATCTAAGGGCTTTATTTTGGGCTATTTGTAAATTTTTAATGTACAAGGCTGCTGCATGTCCCCAGGCTGGACTGGCATATGTCATGAGTGGTCTGATGAGAGCTTTATATAAGTTTATTTTGTGTTTTAGTGAAAGTGTGCTTGATGTAAGTATGGGAAAGATGTGTGAAGTTCTTGTTTGCGCTTTTATTTTCAGTTGTTTAATGTGATGTTTAAATGTTAGATTTTTGTCTAGTATTACTCCTAAATATTTAACTGAGTCTGTGTATTCAATGTTTGTGTTGTTTATTTGTAATGTAGGTGGGTTTGGTCTTCTTCTTGTGAATGTGATGGCTTGTGTTTTATCAGCATTTAGTCTGATTCTCCATTTGGAGAACCAGTTGCTGATCCTGTTGATGTGTAGTTGTATTTTTCTAGTGGAGTGGTGTATGTCATGATGTGTACAGTTTATCGCTGTGTCGTCTGCATATTGTGCTATTTTAGTGTGTAATGAAGTTGGGAGGTCTGAAGTGTATATGTTGTATTATGTTGGTGCCAGTACAGATCCTTGGGGAACGCCTGCTTTTATTGGATGCCAGTCTGATGTTTGATTGAGAATGCTGCAAACAGCAATATCAGTGGAACAATGGAAGTCCCTGCCGCTGACCAATCAGAAGGCAGATATAACGTACAGTCGACTAGACCATCAAACAGCAATCTCATTGGAGCAATGGAAGTCCCTAACGCTAACCAATCAGAAGGCAGATACAACTTACGAACACATCGCGGTGAACGAATAAATAGGACAGAGAGCGGACAGAATTGCCAGTCTCAAGACAACCCTTGAGGATGCCAGACGCAGTCTCTGGTGAAACGTCGGAAACGACAAGCCTCACGACCATGGCCTACAGCCCGAAAACCTTCTTCAAGATCATCATAAAAAGAAAATAATTTTACCATCAAAAGCGTGGGGTGCTCTATATCAATGTATTTGATAATAAACAAATATTGGTAAAAGTAAAGTCACTAAGAAGAAAATGTAAAAATCATAAAAAGCACCCCACGCTTTTGATGGTAAAATGATTTTCTTTTTGTTGATAACTCTAGTTTTATTCTACATGTGTTGGAGAAGATTGTTTTGTTGACCACTTTAATTTTATCCCAAGCGTGTTGGAAATTAAAATTATTTTTCGTTTATTAGTTCGGTTTTCTAATAAAGCGTGTTGTTTTAGTTTTTTAAAACTATTATTTATTTTTTATTTTTAATATTTTACAGAATAAGATGAAAATATAAATATCTTGAAAGTCGATAATATTGTAGTATGAGCTAAACGTAATACTCTTCTAAAAAATCTTCCCAGCCGGATTTGAACCAGCGACCAATGGATTACTGAAATTATATATCACTACAGTTCACCGCTCTACCAACTGAGCTCTTACAACGATTTACTAAAAAGTCGACAAGTGCGCAACCTATTATACCAGTTTTCATTTATTTGATTTTCTGATGATTCTGGCCAGGATTTTAGAAACAAAATATGATATTATTGTATCGTCACGGGTCCTTTACAAGTATACAATTTTCAAGTCGATCCAATGTTTCTAAGTGGATGAAAATCGTGTTCAAAGATTCCGTTACATAGATACAAAGACACTTTTTTTTATTTTCTGATGATTTTAGAAACAAATACGAACATATTGTATTGTCACGGGCCCTTTATAAGTATACAAACTTTCAGGACGATCCAATGTTTCTAAGTGGGTGAAAATCGTGTTCAAATACACTTTTTTTCTGATGATTCTGGCCAGGATTTTAGAAAATAAATATGAAATTATTGTATTGTCTCGGGTCCTTTACAAGTATACAAAGTTTCAAGTCATCCAATGTTTCTAAGTGGGTGAAAATCGTGTTCAAAGATTCTGTTACATAGATAAAAAAACACTTTTTTTATTTTCTGATGATACTGGCCAAGATTTTAGAAAACAGGTACGACATTATTGTATCGTCACGGGTCCTTTAAAAGTATGCAAGTATACAAATTCGATCCAATGATTTTAAGTGCGTGAAAATCGCGTTGAAATATTCCGTTACATAGATAGATAGATAGATACAGGTCAAGCTAATATAAAGCGTGTAAAAATGCACTAAATTTAGTGTGAACAATATAATAAAATATAACAACACCTAGAAATAAGAGTGATAGAAATTGGCCGATCTCGGTGGGGTAGTGAATACTTAGGAACAAATGGTTCAGAAATTCGCGGCTATAAATAGGGCTCATATCAATTTTTCAAGGCGTAAAGTCCTGAGTACGGCTTCTTTAGGAAGAGAAGTAATGAAATGTGTCATATTCCACTGGATCATGGCACGAAGAAAAAATTAAGGCTCTGATTCTAAGCAAAATTTGCCGGACCTTTAGCGTCCACCTTCGAACTGCGACACTAACGTCAGCTATTAAAGACAATCATTACATAAAATGTACCTACCTACCTGATAGAACTTACCAACCAATTTTTAAAACAAATGTGCTATTTTTATATCAACATTTAAAAAATCCAAATGACGCCTTAATAATTCACTACATTGCATTATTTCACGAATATTTCAACCGAAATAATTATTTATGAATAGGAAGGTACAAAATCAAAGAGACAGTTTAATATAAACCATGCTATTTTGAAAGTATACATCGTATGGACAGAGAGGTACATGCGAGACACACGCGCCGTTGTTTTAAATACAAATAACTGAATATGTAAGCTATTATTTATTTCCAGAATGAATATTAGAAATGCATTACGAATTAAACTGTATGAGAAATTAATAAGATTTACTTTACTTATTTCTTGTGGATGTGAATAAATATTACATTTTCTTAACTCACAGTACTCCTAAATTGCGCTGAAATTTACTGTTCTTTTGAAGATAATGTATCTCGTTCGATATCAGAATTTGAATTTCTTTATGATGAGTTGAGAGGGTATCTAGAAGTTACAAGATATATTTCTCATATCTGGTTAATTTCTTGCAAAAGCTTTGCAACAGACTTAGTTTAACATTAAACTCACGAACACTGCCTAGTCGTTAGCAACCAATTATCTCCCTTGTGACCTCCAAGCTCCATTGATTACAATTAACAAGTAACAGGAGCAATATTTCCTAAGACACAAGGCTTAGCCTCTGCATTAATTTGTTTACATTTTACTGAAAACCACAAGAGAAATTTTGACTAAGTTTATTTATTTATTTATTTGGAGTTAAGGTCATGTGGCCTCTTAACCAAAACAAATATATGTTGCATTATAAAATACAGATATCACACAAAAAACTAATGGAAAAATAACTTAACATTACAACATAATACAAGGATAAAAAAAGCATACAAATACGATAAATATTAATGATACTGAATCAGATAAAAACGTATTTAAAATACTATAATAGTAAAGTAAAAGTAAAGTGATCCCACAACAGGCCCGGAGGCCCTTCGGGTAGTAGGAGGTTAAGGCTCCCACTTTTTCTAGACAATCGGCAATTTATGTCAGCCGGGTTGTCAGCCCTGCGTGACGGCCGCCTTTACCCCAGAACAAGCGTCTGGTACTCATTTCCGTTAGAGGCTGAGTCGACCCCAGGGCCATAGTGCCGCCAGAGGGTTTGGGTCAGTTTAAAAATCCTGACCCCAACGGGACTTGAACCCTCGACCCTCCGGCTTGTAGCTCAGTGCCTTAACCACTACTGTAATAACATTTTATTTGATTGAATGTCATTCATATTATGGTATTTTCATTTTTATGTCTTCTTTAATCACATTTTAGATAATAAACTATTATTTCGCCTAGCTTTACAATAATAACCAAAGAAAGATGAACAGACAGGTGAATGGATTAGACTTCATAACAGTGAACTACATGGTCTTTATAGGAAGTCAGATATAATAAGAACAGTTAAGTCTCGTAGACTGCAATGGGCAGGACATGTGGCACGAATGGGGAATGAAAGACGGGCATGAGGAAAACCAGAGGGATAAGATTGAGGTGGGAGAATAACATTAAGTATAATTTGGGGAAAGTGGCTTATACAGGGAATGACTGGAAAACATTAGCTCAGGATAGGGATGTACGGAGAGCTTATGCCCGCACGGCCATGAACCTGCGTTCGATAGTGCAAGTGAGTTAGTTAGTTAGCTTTACAATAATAAAAATAATATCCGACAACACATTACAGTTAATGATTATTAAAATTGAAACTAGTAATAAAAATATATACAAACTAAGAACAGCTCCTCTCAATTATACATGAAAAATAATACAAATATAAGTAATTAATCTATTGATAGTCCACCGCTGTGGTCTTGAGGTAGCGTGCTGCCTTGTAACGCAGCGGACCCGGTTTCGATCCCCGGTCGGGGCAGTTTTTCTGGGTGAGGTTTTTATCGGGGCTTTTCCTCACCTGTAAATGCCAGGAAAACTTTAAGGCCCAAACGGTCCCCGAAATCATATGGTCATCATCATCATCCTTATCATTACCATCATCATAATCCTTCACCGGTGTGGAAAGCAACGGGAAGCTACCACACCAATTCCCTAGTAAAGCTGCAAAGCAAAGTATGAAAATGCTATGATTGCAGTGAAAGACCTGTCCTCGGGCAGAATTACTATGGATGGAATCTATTGATCATATATAAGGCATCGGCTTATATTATTGATAAATCTTAATGTCATATTTAGAAAATAAATTATTAATAGTTCAAAATGAGGTAGGGCCTAATTCCGTTAGTTAATAAAAACATCATAGGTTTGTTTTTGAAAGGTGTTATAGTTTGGCAACCACTGACATAGTATGGAAGAGAATTCTACGTTCTATCAAGTGAATCTGAAAAGGTACTGTGGTGAGGAGGGATATAAAGGACAATGTGCAATGGGATCGGGTACTTAATTTATGCCTATCAGAAAGTCTATTAAAACGGTGCGGGTGTGATAAATTAATTAGGTGATTATGTGTGTAGTATATTAGAGAGAAGGGATAAGATACGGGCAGATATACTTTCTCGTATACAAATCCATGACAGTTGTTCCATGGACGGTGAAACGTGATAAGATTTTCGAATAACACAAATTTAAAGTTTGCAATAATTATGGACATGTTGAGGTATTCGAATAAAAACAGTACATAGGTTTCTAAAATAAAAAAATACTCAAAATGGGCAGAGAGTTTGAAGGTCCACAGTCTACTGCAAGAAAGTAGGTTAGTCCGTGCTGCAAAAGTGGAGAATCGATACATCTAACATTCATTTGAAAGTACCGTTGAGGTTATTTTGATAAAATATTAAAAATATAAAAATTGTACCTGATTATTTAACTCATGCCCCAAATGGGAGTCAATGACCAATCACGTTTCAATGATTTCTGTTTTACAACCAATCAGAGTCGTGTTTCACGAAATATTTTTCAGTGTTATAATTACCATATTAAAGAAAGCTCCTCCTTTTTAATATTCTGAACAGGTCTGACCATTATTTTGCAGTGACTGAGCCTGTAAGAAATACGGCTACCAGATTGTATATATAGTGCATGAATGTCAACACATTCCGCATGCGGGAGTTAATATAAAAACATTTGTAGCAATTGATTATACCACCAAAAAAAGAAACCACTGTTTACACTTTCTGAAATGTATTTTTTCCCAGGTAACAATCCAGAAAAATAGAATTGTCATATTTACATCATACATCAGAAATGAATTAATATACAATTTGATGTGTTTCATTTTTTCTCCACTAGAGAGCATTCTTAAAATATTGCGTTCCTTTGGCAATAAATAGTATGATCTGGTTGCAGTGATAAACAAAAGAAGCAGATGAAGCGTACTTATCGCTTCTCATTTGTTTTCAAACATCGCCGTTTACATTAAATATATAAATATTTTAAAATAACTATAGTTAAATAATGATTTGTGAGTAAACAGCTTAATTTTATTCGTTAAATAGTCCTAACAAATGCCACTCTTGATTTCTAAATTCTCTAGATAAATTCACTCCACACTTCGTGAGTCGTGAATTTATCGATAATTTGGAAATCACTCGTGGCATTACTTATGATAAATCAGTCGTCCTGAACAGAATTAAGTTATATTTGAAAACTTTATTTTAGTTGATGATGACTGGTTTATCAGGTACTAATGTTACATTTTAAAAATTTTATAAGCGGAGTAGTACGAAGAAATCGCGTAATTTCTAGAAAGCAACGAATTTACTCCCAGAGAGAGGACGCGTGTTTAATTAAGGAAGTAAGGCGTCATCCATTTCTAACTTCCCTTACATTAATGATCAGATCCAACTTTCTAAGCTACGCAGCAACCGCTAAGAGACACCTCAATAGTTATGGTATAAAGTACCGCCGAGCTGCAAGGAATGTTAGATTGGATGATGAGTAGTTCGTGAATCGTTTAACCATCACTTCAACTCGAAAGGATATCGATTGGAGCAATCTAATTTTCTTCAACGAAATAACCGCCTCAATTACGAACGACACTTCCGTTCATATCTATCACATGAATGGTAACCGGTATGATGCTCGTTATGTGTATCCGGTTGCGAGGCCAAGTACTATAAACGTGTCTTCTTGAGAGTGGATGTCGTACGAAGGGGCAAGATTCCTGGAACGATTCCACGGAAGATTTAACTGGGTAATCTATTTCCATATTTTAGACATAGGCCTACTTTCGCTCGGGAGTTAGTCCTGAAGGAATGCTTGTGTTCGAATAGGATAAACATCCAGTCCACCATGCTCTTCTGGTTAAAATATTTTTTTCGGGGGTGGCGTGATATCCATCTCTCGGGTCACCTTACAATGTCACCACATATAAACTGGATAGAATACGTGTGAACGTGAGCGATGAAAACTTAACGCTCCAAATGAGCAAAACTATACTATAGCCTGGACGAATTGTGGAATAAAGTTTTTGATACATGGGAAGAGGTGGCATTGGATCACTAACAGTAAAGTTACAGAATCTCGTGAACTACATGACGCGGAGAATGTTTGCTGTAACTGACGAAGGCGGCATGTGGACGAGCTATTAACTCCACAGCTTATTTATAGCACTTACTTGTTTATTTTTTATATTTTAGTTTTACTTTTGTTTTCCACTTTCAAATATGACGTTAATTTTATATTGGGAAGTCCATCCTCACAGTAGCTCTCAGATATAAGGCAATAAACAATTCAACATAACTAACAAAGTATTAGGCCTATATTTAAAAAAGACAACTAAAAACTAATTCACTGGTACTATCGAAACTGTAGGTACGTGGCCGCGCGGATATAAGCTCGCCACACATCCCTATCCTGAGCTAATATTTCCAATCATTCCCTGTATAATCTACTTCCCTCAAATCATAGTTAATGTTATTCTCCCGCCTCAAACGTTGGTCTACAAACTGGGCGTTTGCCCTCTGGTTATCCTACAAGAAGCTTCCATGCACATCCTTCATTCCCCATTCGTGCCACATGTCTTGCCAATCTCAGTCTACGAGACTTAACTGTTCTTATTATATCTGGCTTCCTATAAAGACCATGTTGTTTACTGTTAAGTAGTCTTCTCCATTCACCTGTCTGTTCATCTCTCTTAGGTCCAAAACTGTTCCTAAGAACTTTATTCTCTAATACTCGTAATTTCCTTTCCTCCCTTAAACAAAGAGTCCAAAAGACAAGTAAATACAAATAGGAAACTAAACACATTCGAATATGGAAACAACCCTAAATCCCTTGTATAAGAGGCAAACACGCTAGCACTGAACTAAATATCACGATGTCGTAGCGTTATCATTTTTTTTATTTTCACTGAAAAACAACAGCTAACATTATGTTGAGTGATTCCGGGTTATGTGGCCGTGGTCCATAGTTGGTGTTGATACCAGACGTTTCGCCCTCAACTGCGGAGGGCATCTTCAGTGGCGAGTGCTTCTATGCGTGTTTCCTGGTCGGAAGATCTACTTAGAATGAACGCTGTGGACGTAGAGGACGTTGTATTAGTGGGGGGTGCAGGGTGAGTGGGCGTGGCTCTTGCTGATTGGCTAATAGTCGTCTCCTTGTTGTCACTGGTGTTAATGCATTTATTTTCTAGTGTATGAAACCAGGCCTTAGACAGTTTGATACCTTCTTCTTTTCTGTTAATATTCCCTTATGCTTGTGTATTTCTATAGCCTCTCGGTATAATCTAGGGAAATAGTAGGAAGTTGTGGCTAAAACTTGTGTATCGTCGAATAGAATCTGGTGTCCATTCGTAATGGCATGTTCTGCTACAGCTGATTTATCCATTTCTCCTTGTCTGCAGTTCCTTTTATGTTCTGATAAACGGGTGGCTATCATACTTCTTTTCGTGGTCCCTATATATGATTTACCACACGAACAAGGAAGTCGATATACGCCGCAAGTGGAGAGAGGTGGCCGAGGATCCTTAGCTGAGCGAGAAGGCAGTCTTCTATTTTTCTTGTAGGTCTGTAAACTGTTTTTATGTTGTATTTTCGTAGGAGTTTTCCGATACGATCTGTGACTCTTTGTACATATGGTAAGTAGGCTATGCTGGTTGAGGGTGTGTTATCCATTCTGACGTGCTGTCTTCGTGGATTTATGGTTTGTCTTATTTCCTTGGATGTGTAGCCATTTTTCTGGAAACAATTGAACAGATGGTGTTGTTCTTGTTTAAGGTGTTGTGGTTGGCATAACTTAGTCGCTCTGTCGAACAGTGTCTTAATGACACCTCGCTTTTGTCTTGGATGGTGGTTAGAGTCTTTCTGCAGATATCGGTCTGTGTGTGTAGGTTTTCTGTAAACTGTATGTTGAATTTCCCCATTGCCAGTCCTTATTATTTGGACATCCAGGAAAGGAAGTCTTCCATTATCTTCTTTTTCCATTGTGAACTGTATTTTGTTGTGTCTGCTGTTAAGGTGTTGAAGGAAACGTTCCAATTCTTCACTGCCATGTCTCCATACTACGAATGTGTCATCAACATAGCGAAACCAATGTTCTGGAGACTTGGGAGCTGTTTTTAGTGCTTCTTCTTCGAATTTCTCCATGAAAAAATTCGCTACTACTGGACTTAGAGGACTGCCCATGGCTACTCCGTCGGTCTGTTCATAGTAGCTGTTGTTCCATTGGAAGTAAGTAGTAGTTAGTACATGCCTGAATAAATTGGATATTTCTTCTGTGAAAATCTGTCTAATGTAGTCCATGGTCTCATTTACCGGCACCATGGTGAAAAGGGAAACCACATCGAAGCTAACCAGTATATCTTGAGATGTTACGTTTATATTCCGTAGTCTCTCAATGAAATGTGTCGAGTCTCTGATGTAGCTGTCCGTTTTTCCAAGGAGTGGTTTCAGAAGTCCTGTAAGATGCTTTGCCAGTAAGTAGGTCGGGGAACCGATGGCACTGACAAACATCTGTACTATCAAAAGGAGGCAACTACGCCATCACACCCACATCAATACCTGTAGAGAATATTATCTCTAACATCGAGGCAAGCATCAAGAATCTCCCCTTGCAAACAACTGATGAAATTCGTTATGAAGCTGCAAGAATACTCCGTCGCGCCCAACCACCGAAAAGCAATTTAACTAAGAAGGAGAGACTAGCGCTAAAAACTTTAAATAATGATAATAATATCACCATTTTACCAGCCGATAAAGGAAACTCTACAGTTGTTATGAATACACACGAATACAAAGAGAAAATAATAGAGATTCTGACACCAGAAACATACAAACCTATCAAGCGAGACCCTACATCCGGCATTCTTCGAAAAACCAACAATCTTATCAAGCAATCGTCCTTGCCAGAAGAAATTAAGAAGAAATTACGCGTATCCGAAGCTCAACCTCCAAGACTCTATGGTCTTCCAAAATACACAAAAACAACATTCCACTCCGGCCAATTGTCAGTGCCATCGGTTCCCCGACCTACTTACTGGCAAAGCATCTTACAGGACTTCTGAAACCACTCCTTGGAAAAACGGACAGCTACATCAGAGACTCGACACATTTCATTGAGAGACTACGGAATATAAACGTAACATCTCAAGATATACTGGTTAGCTTCGATGTGGTTTCCCTTTTCACCATGGTGCCGGTAAATGAGACCATGGACTACATTAGACAGATTTTCACAGAAGAAATATCCAATTTATTCAGGCATGTACTAACTACTACTTACTTCCAATGGAACAACAGCTACTATGAACAGACCGACGGAGTAGCCATGGGCAGTCCTCTAAGTCCAGTAGTAGCGAATTTTTTCATGGAGAAATTCGAAGAAGAAGCACTAAAAACAGCTCCCAAGTCTCCAGAACATTGGTTTCGCTATGTTGATGACACATTCGTAGTATGGAGACATGACAGTGAAGAATTGGAACGTTTCCTTCAACACCTTAACAGCAGACACAACAAAATACAGTTCACAATGGAAAAAGAAGATAATGGAAGACTTCCTTTCCTGGATGTCCAAATAATAAGGACTGGCAATGGGGAAATTCAACATACAGTTTACAGAAAACCTACACACACAGACCGATATCTGCAGAAAGACTCTAACCACCATCCAAGACAAAAGCGAGGTGTCATTAAGACACTGTTCGACAGAGCGACTAAGTTATGCCAACCACAACACCTTAAACAAGAACAACACCATCTGTTCAATTGTTTCCAGAAAAATGGCTACACATCCAAGGAAATAAGACAAACCATAAATCCACGAAGACAGCACGTCAGAATGGATAACACACCCTCAACCAGCATAGCCTACTTACCATATGTACAAAGAGTCACAGATCGTATCGGAAAACTCCTACGAAAATACAACATAAAAACAGTTTACAGACCTACAAGAAAAATAGAAGACTGCCTTCGCTCAGCTAAGGATCCTCGGCCACCTCTCTCCACTTGCGGCGTATATCGACTTCCTTGTTCGTGTGGTAAATCATATATAGGGACCACGAAAAGAAGTATAGCCACCCGTTTATCAGAACATAAAAGGAACTGCAGACAAGAGAAATGGATAAATCAGCTGTAGCAGAACATGCCATTACGAATGGACACCAGATTCTATTCGACGATACACAAGTTTTAGCCACAACTTCCTACTATTTCCCTAGATTATACCGAGAGGCTATAGAAATACACAAGCATAAGGGAAATATTAACAGAAAGAAGAAGGTATCAAACTGTCTAAGGCCTGGTTTCATACACTAGAAAATAAATGCATTAACACCAGTGACAACAAGGAGACGACTATTAGCCAATCAGCAAGAGCCACGCCCACTCACCCTGCACCCCCCACTAATACAACGTCCTCTACGTCCACAGCGTTCATTCTAAGTAGATCTTCCGACCAGGAAACACGCATAGAAGCACTCGCCACTGAAGATGCCCTCCGCAGTTGAGGGCGAAACGTCTGGTATCAACACCAACTATGGACCACGGCCACATAACCCGGAATCACTCAACATTACGATTACCGGCCGTGAAAGCCTGCATTCAACTAACAGCTAACATTACTTTGTTGTGTCATACACAGAAGAACACAAATCGTATTCTTGTGAAGCAAGCGCTAAACGTTGTAAAATTTAACGATCAAGAGTCCGCTCAATCTTTTTGAGGGACAGTTTACGTTCGTACAATTTAACTTGAAGGATACTTAATCACATTTTTTGAACAAACACAGAGATAAGCAGTACTCGACTTGTTATTCCACGTGTGTATATTCTTTTAAGTGTGACAATCTCTTTAGAGACTACCTGAGAACTGGTCGTCTTAAGAAATTGCTCTTTGCAGAAAAATCTTTCCTTTTTTTATTTTTCTTCACATCTCAGAGAAAGAGTAGAGATAAAAGCAGAGAGGGTGAATTAACTTCATTAGAGGGGAAGTGAGCACTGAAATGCGTTTTATCAGCCGGTTACAAAGAAAACATCCAAGAGTGACGATGCTAAAGATTGTCTGCCACTTGCTGACACCAGAGAAATCTCCCTCTTTTTTAATACATCTAATGAGACAGACTAAAAAGTGATACTGTGATTTTTATCCCCCCAATAATCAGATGTATTCACAATTACAAATCTCCGAGCTCCACTCTGCCTTAATATTCTCCATTCTCGTTAGATTAATCTTGCATACTATTTTAGCTCGCCAATCTTAGGGTTCTTTAGATTCCGTTCCCGCCTTAAACACAACACGGCCTCATTCGAACCGACACCACAGACACATATTTTCTTCTTTAAAAAAGAGAGATAGATTTTTTATAAACTAGATCAGGAGTAAGAGAAATTCCTGCACAATTTTCTTATTTGTAATTGTGCTGAAACAAAGTCCTTTATGAAGCTAAAAGCAGATTTTTTTTTAAAATTGGCGAGTGGAAAATATAATTTTATAAATAATACCAATATTTTTACATTGTACAGAATGTACTTTAGGGGTGATAATATACCATAGTCAAATACAAAACTGTCAAAAACCTTTTACAACCATACTATTTATTTTGAATAACCGTGAATAGATACTTGTATACATTTATTATTCAATTTTGGCATCGTTTATTCACATGTTATCGAAAAGTTATGCACATTTGCGAATATTACAGTGCATGGTGCTATAATATTCCATTTTCAAGCATTTTTATTAAAATCAACAAGCTGTGAACTAAGACGTAGTATTAAAAATCATTATATCTAGACTTAAAGAGAGCTATCGGCTTCAAGATTTGTCCATGATATAAGGATTTTCAATCTGAATTTAAACCAGAGGAGATGATTGAACTGTTGGCTAATGGATGTCTGCATCATCGAACAAGCCAGTTACAAGAGACAGTGTAATATAATCAAATGTTGAAAAGTTGGCTTCAGAATATTGCAAACTTTTTAATGAGATATTGATTCCGACTTTAACCACAGTTACGAAGAACTTCCAAATGGCGAAGATTCTTGTAATTGGATTCTGAAGTAACCAGATCGTCTGCATGGCGACTGATGCAGAATGTATTTTATGCTATTCTTCTTCTTCTTCTTCTTCTTCCTTTCATGTGATAGACCTAGGGGTCTGTTACGGTCTCAATTCAACGTTTCAATTGTCTACCCGAAGATTTCTTGACTGGTAGCTGGTAATTTAAGATTTGGCCTGGTATTCTTGTTCGCCTCATTCTTCTTACGTGAGATTTCCAGTTGTTCCTATATTTTTGTACATATTTCATGATTGATTCTATTTGCAATTCTTCGAGAATCTCAGAATTCCTTTTATGGTCTGTTCTTGAGTAACCTGCAGTACGTCTCATAAATTTGATTTCTGCCGCAGTTAGTATTTGTTCATTCACACTGAGAATTGTCCAGGCCTCAATGCCATAACATAATATGGAATTTTATATTATTTCCTCGCCAAAACGGTCTCCGAACATCAACTATCCATCATAAGCATCATCATTTGCCATATAATTTTTTAGAATGTGTGTATGTGTTTTTGTGAATGACGTATTTCATGTTAATGTTGTGTTGTCTCACAAAAGGCCTTGGCATTGAGGTGATCCCTCGGGGAGGTGCTCCATGTCCTGTGTGGTCAAGAATGTATTTATGTGATCTATGGTTAAAATCAATCTCCTGACAGGTCGTGCCACTGTAAGACACAAGTGGCGTGAGGCAGGTAAAAATACCTAAAAGGCGAGAGCTAAACTTCGTCAATGGAATGGTATTTCTTCGCAGTTTCTTATGGAAAAAGTAAGTAGAAATATTTTACAAATATTATGGAAATGTTTAGCTGGAGAGTTTGTGTTTACACAGTAGAATGACAATTTTTATTTTACATAGAGTGGACAACTTGGACTGATTAATTTCGTTAATATGAACTCAATGTTTCGCCTTACAAATACAGTACAACCTGGAGATAAAATATTATTAAAATGTTATTGTAATATTGACTAATAATATTTAATATAAGTATCATCGATGAAGTTACGGAAGTGACGAGTGAATTTATTTAGAGGGTTTTGAAACCATATATGTTAGGACAATTTAATGAATAAGATCAAGGTGTTTACTCAAAAATCATTATTTAAAAATATTTATATATTTAATGTAAACGGCGATGTTTGAAAATAGATCAGAATTGTGTGGTTATGAATAATTTGTTTATCCGGTACAACTTGATCGAATAATATTATTTACTATCATCTGGCGTGGGAAACTTCAAATATGATCGCAATATTGTAAGAATGCACCCTGGTGGAAAGAAAAACATCATACTGTATATTATAACTAACATTATAGGTTATTAATTTACAGACTGTAATAAATTGTACATTGGAAAAACTTGCAGAAGCTTTAACGTTAGATTTAAAAACCATTTTAGAGATTTTTTTATGATGGAGGAAAATCAAGTTACGCAAAACATAATTCAAGCTGGTCACCAAATGCATAACATCTATAACGCCCTCACAATATTACATAGAGAAAACATTCCAAGGAGGATAAATATACTGAAGGAAATCGCAATTCTAAGATAAATCGATAACAACCTGATTCTGAATGAGAACATATCCAGTTCACACAATATCCAGTTCACACAATCGTCTATACAAACTACTCACAACTAAATCAGTGCTTCACCAAGGGTCAACGTGTACAGACCTAATTGTTTCTGCTGCTGATGGGACTAGTCCCAAAAGGCCTACAGAGTGTCAAAACATCTTAAGTTGAGGAGACGGACTTACAAGGTGATTATTTTATAGTTTTTATCCGTATAAGTATTCCATTACAGAGAGTTTATGTCCGCGTTTTCAAGAACCGTTGGGTTCGATAGTGCAAGTGAGTTAGATTTGTTGATTAATTACCGAAAAACCTGTCGCTCGAGAGATTATATAGAGAGGTAAAATATTATTTGATTTAGGGTATAGGCCTAAAAGTAACAATACAAAAAAAATAGAAGGAGGACAATGGACTATTAAGAAACACTGGAGAAGAAATTAAGATTCAATGATTAACTCATAGTAAATTCGGCACCGGAAGATGTATTTTCATAGTTAAACCGGCCATGCATATATTATGTGTGACTATCTATCAGATCTCAGTAATATTAGGTTTCTTCAATATTCAGTGCTTCTTTTAATTCCTTTTTTTTGTCTAAGAACAGCTATCAAACAGGTCGGCAAACTGCTATTGAGGTTTGTTTTGACTTCTGATCCGATATTCTTCCACTCAACTATTAATTTTCTTTTTAGTTCAGTTTTATATATTATATGTTTATGAGTTTGTCTCATATTATAATTGAGTCCATCCCCGAAATGTTCAGTAGTATTGAGTTCTGGTGACTGTTCAGGAGAACGAATTATCTCGGACAGTTATAAAGAAAACCCTTTTGAAGTATTGTATTCACGTAGACTTTCACGGCCGGAGTTGCTATGATGATCTTGAAGAAGATTTTCGGACTGTAGGCCATGGTCGTGAGGCTTGTAGTTCCCCGACGTTTCGCCAAAGACTGCGTCTGGCATCCTCAAGGGTTGTCTTGAGGATGCCAGATGCAGTCTTTGGCGAAACGTCGGGGAACTACAAGCCTCACGACCACGGCCCACAGCCCGAAAATCTTCTTCAAGATTACCTTTTGAAGTGTATTTTGAACTATGTGTTTAGGATCATTGTCTTGATTGAACTTAAATGAATGCTATATTCCCAAATTATTAGCACTTAAATTTAAATTTCCCTTCAATATGTCCACATACATTCGAAATACTATATTTTTATGAATATAAGCTTACCGCCTCCATTTTAAACCATAGACTCCAAAAACCATTATGTAACTGCCACCGTGCTTCGCAAGATAGGGCTTAGCGGATTCCTTGGTTGGAGTTCAGCACTTGTTTTTATTAAGCCTCACGCATTACTTTCTGAGGTGTATTTTAAATAAAAGATAGGCTGGAAATGATATCAATTAAAGAATTGTGGAGAAAAACTAACCAATCTCCAACATGTCATCAAATAAAACACAGAAAGTGGAATTGGATAGGCCACACATTGAGAAAACTAGACGGTGCCATCGAGAAGACTGCACTAGATTGGAATCCGCAAGGAGTACGAAAGAGGGGACGACGTAGGAAAACTTGGAAGCGGTCAGTAGAGGAGGAAGCAAAGGAAAGAGGGAAAAGCTGGAAACAAGTGAAATGGCTGGTTGGAAGTAGAGTACGCTGGAGGAACATTACTGCTGTCCTATGTTCCATTTAGGAATTACAGGAAATTAATAATAAATAATAATAAAATATATTATTTACTTTATTGAAATCTTGAATTTCCTCCACATGTTTTTTTGGAAGAAATGTTTTTAAAATAGAATTCAGTACATTTTATCCTTTGGAGGCAATGTTTTAAAGATTTAATGCTAAATTCAATTCAAATATTAAAAAAGTCAGTCTCTCTCTCTCTCCCCCCCCCCTCTCTCTCTCTCTCTCCCCCTCCCCCTCCTCTCTCTCTCTCTCTCTCTCTCTCTCTCTCTCTCTCTCTCTCTCTCCTTTTACCTTAGTTTAACCTTCCTCTTACAGATTCTTTTACAAGCCCCACGCCACATGGGTCTTACAGTGATACTACATGTCAAGAGACAATTTGTTACTCTGAACCATACACCCTGACTACATGGAGGCGCTACCTCGATAAGTGAATAGCTCAATCCAGGGCTACTTCCTAGACAACACGAATATTTAAGTAATGTCATTTACTTATTCATACTATAAAAGTGAAATATGATATGGATGATGATTAAGATGGCCGGATGATATTCGAGGACAACTAGGGCCTTAAACACACTACAGTAGAAGCCATATCACCAGAGAGTAATTATTTAATGCAAATAAGTAGCTATTATGAGTTCTATATATATATTTTTATTATTATAGTACTATTATTTTATTATCATCATTATTATTATTGTCCTTATTATCAACATCATTATTATCACAATCATTATCGTCATCACTGTCATTATTACCATTATCACTATAAGTATCACTACTGCCATCAACATCACTATTATTATTATTATTATTATTATTATTATTATTATTATAATATTATTATTATTATTATTATATTATTATTATTATTATTATTATTATTATTATTATTATTATTATTATTATTGTTATTATTATTATTATTATTATTATTATTGTTATTATTATTAGTATTATTATTATTATTATTATTATTATTATTATTATTATTATTATTATTAATGAAGTTTGGAAATTCAACAAAAATTTAGAACAAAAATCTATGTCAATGGAAATGGATTTCTTGAAGAGAGCAGCAAGATGTTCAAAATTAGGAAAAAAATAAGAAATAATGTGATAGGAGAAAAAATGAATACTAGATATTCAATAGTAGATTATATAAGATACAAGCAATTAAATTGGAATGTGTATGTAGAACGAGTGAAAGAAGAAAGGTTATCCAGGAAAACATAAGAATGATGTTCACCTGGAAGAAGAAGGAAAGGAAGACCTCGAAACTCGAGGATGCAAGAAGTAAAAACTGGAATAGGAATGAAGGACATGGGGTGGATGGATTGAGACTGGAGAAGGAAAATAAAAATGTTGGTACAGAAAGATGTGTAAACATTAAAAATCTGTATATAAATAAAATTATTATTATTATTATTATTATTATTATTATTATTATTATTATTATTATTATTATTATTATTATTATTATTGTTGTTGTTGTTGAATGAACGCTTTCCATGCCGGTAGACATGGTATTAGACGATTATGGTGATTCGAGAGAGAAACGTCTGGGAAAATCACCAGTTATGTACTACGGTATTATAGCCCGGAATCCTCTAATATTAATACATGTATTATCGTTAATATTATATACAAATTGATGGACAAGATATATCGTTTGCTTAGTGTGATTTCGGAAAAAAAGCTCTTCCAGATGAATGGAAACAATCGAATATCGTATCAATTTATAACAAAGGAGATAAAACTGATTGCAACAATTACAGGGGCATCTCATTACGTGTATTCATTGATTTTAAGATGGCATTTGATACTGTGGACCGAATCGCACTTTGGGAAAAATTAAATCGGAAAGGATTGTCTCATAAAATGATACATGCTTTAATGTCAATTTATAAATATGTTAAATTTTGTATAAAAGTAGACCAAGGGCACATTACAGAGAGCAGTGAAGCCAATCGGGGAGTGAGACAAGGTTGCATTTTATCACCAATGCTATTTAATCTATTCGTTGATGATATTGTAGACGTAATGCTAGAAGGAGACATTGAGGCTCCGGAGATAGGAAATGTTAGAATCCCAGTCCTGTTGTATGCAGACGATTTAATTATCTGTTCCAAGACAATCAAGGGATTGCAAAGAGGTCTTGACCTACTGGAAATATACTGTAGGAATTGGGGATTGACTGTAAATGTTAGTAAGACAAAAACAATGACCTTTAAAAATGGGACGGTTTATGGTAGAGCAGAGGAATGGAAATACAGAGATCAAGTACTTCAAAACGTGAAACATTTTGAATATCTTGGTACGACGTTGAAAATGAACGGAAAGTGGAAAAAACATATTGATATAGCATTATTTAAAGGGAGGGGACAACTTAACAGTGTACTCGGTATTCTGGGTCGAGTGCCTGATATTCCAGTCAGCACATTAGAAAAAATGTATGGAGCTATGGTCAGGCCAGTAATGCACTATGGTAGTGAGATTTGGGGTTTCCAAAGAACGGAAATACTAAATAAGGTATATACGCATTTTCTAAAGTATATTACAGGACTTAGTAAGGCCGTTTCTAACTGTGGAATTTTATATGAATTCGGGTCATTCCAGGACGACATTAATTGTAAAATTCGTGTACTCAAATACTGGTTGCGAGTAATCCAAGGTGAACAAACAATGCTTAGAGCAATTTGTTACGACCACCAAATTAAAAACATAGATGTTAAATTTTGGGCAGACGAGGTTAGGAGAGAACTCCAAAAGATTGGGATGGGCTGGATATGGGAAAAAGGGACTGAAATCGCAAGAACGTGTGGAGAAAAATAAGGAGGAGGTACTTAGATATAAACCAACAAGATACTTTCGCCGAATGTACAGGAAAACGCTCACTGTGTTTACAAAGAGACCTAAAACACGTCTGGGGAAAAGAATCGTATATACTCAACCTAGGATTTAAGGAGAGATCAGGGCTTGCTTGGTTTAGGCTAGGGGCATGGAAATTTCTAAAAATTAGCGACGATCACGATATGCGAATATGTCCAATGTGCGGGAACTTTGAAGATGAGATACATATATTAGGAAAATGTAATGATTTAGAATATTGGAGACGTCAGTTATTACCGGAAAGATTTCTAAATTCAAATCGGGAAAGATTGGCATGCTACGAATTATTGGTAAATCCAGAAAATTGGATAAACCTCGGTAAATTTCTGGACAAAACGCGAAAAATAAGGACAACACTCATTCATGAATAAATATATGTTATCAAAATGCAATACCATTAATTATTAACAATTATATATAAATTAATTGGTGTATAATGCTGTTGTGTTATTATTTAATTGTAATATTAATGTGTTTTCTTTATGTAATTGTAATGTTAATGTTTTTTTAGTGTATAATGCTATTGTGTTATTACTTAATTGTAATATTATTGTGTTTTCTTTATGTAATTGTAATGTTAATGTTTTTAGTGTATAATGCTATTGTGTTATTATTTAATTGTAATATTATTATTGTGTTTTCTTTATGTAATTGTAATGTTATTGCTGTTTTTGTTGTTTATTTTTCTTTACACTAGTACCAATTATTACTTTATTGTAACGGACTGTCAACAGCACGTACGGCTTACTGCCCGTGCGACCCATATTTGTAAATAATATTGTAAATATCTTACTTTTTGTCTAATAAAGTCCTACTACTACTACTATCAACTTCGTACAAAATTCAAACAAATATGTTAGAAAGCAGACTTAATCCCTATATTGCTGACATTCTAGGAGATCAATGTGGATTTAGAAGAAATAAGTCTACACCAGATCAGAGTTTTAGTATAAGACAGATTTTAGAAAATAAATGGGAATATAATGGTACTGTATAACAACTATGCAGAATACATACTACTAGATGACAAAAAAATGAAGACATCTTATAAGAATTACACATGGAACCTTCAGAAAACAAAATTTCTGAATATAAGTCAATATGGATGCAACATGTTCACCGAATGGAAGATCACAGGACACCCAAACAAATGTTAAGATATCAACCTGCAGGAATAAGGAGACCAGGACGTCCACTCAAAAGACTTCTGGATGGTGTTTCTCTTGAGGGCGAAACAGGTCAACAAATGACCTTAATTCGTGAATGTACGATGATGATGATATATCAACTACATATAGACTTCAAAAAGGGATATGATTCAATTAAGAGGGAGAAGTTATATAGTATCCTGCTAGAGTTCGGAATTCCTAAAAAGTTAGACTCACACTAATGTGTCTAAATGGAACAAAGAGTAGGATGTGTGTAGGCAAACAGTTTTCGGATCTCTTGAAATCCACAATGAGTTGAAGCAAGATGCACTATCTCCTCTATTATTTAATTTTGTATAGAGCATGCTTTCAAATCTTTAGAAGATGAAGACGGCCTACAACTCAATGGTATTAATAAGCTGTTTATTGGATTCCTGGGAGTTAGTATCGTAGTGCTCCCTCTCTCTTTCTCTCGTGTAGAATTTTCTCCCTCCTCTGCTGTAAGGAGACCACTTGCTGTTGAAGCGTCCCCTGTAGGTTTTGGGGACTCGCTGTCAATTACCTCTTCAAATTCATTTTCAGAGTTGTCCATATTTTGTAGTTGTTCCCTGCTCCAGATTCGTCCATTTATAATGAATTTATTAAATTGCAGGATTGCATGACAACCCTGCCTCCTCGCCTCGAGCATGTGTCGCTTAAGAAAGTCCCTTTCGCGGCGCACCTTCTCACTAAAGTCTTCGGCAATATTGATACCGGTCCCTTTAAGATATTTACTGTCTCAAGGATCCAACATTTTATTTTGTAGTGTGATAATTTGCACACAATCGGTCTCTTTCCACTATTCCAACGACCTACTCTGTGCGCTCTTTCAATAACACTGTCCACCAAATCAATCCCGATTTGGCCACTACTCTTTTAACTATATGTCCAGTTTCCTCCCAGCTCTCCCTGCCTTCTTCATGCACTCCACATATCACAATATTATTACGGCGACTCTGGTTTTCGAGACATTCTAATTTAGATTCCAGCCATTTCAATCTGTCCTCCATCCGATGCATGTTCGTCTCAATATCACGAATTTTTTCACCCACGTTGCACTTTTCAAACCCCTCTTTCACTTCAGTTGACAATGCTTCAATCAGCTTTCTAACTTCTTCCATAATGCTTTGTCCCCTGCACACTTCAACCACTCTAACAAAAACACGTCCGCTCTTCTCGATGGCTAGCATAACTAGTACCAATTATTACTTTATTGTAACGGACTGTCAACAGCATGTACGGCTTACTGCCCGTGCGACCCATATTTGTAAATAATATTATAAATATCTTACTTTTTGTCTAATAAAGTCCTACTACTACTAATAAGCTGTTAGTTTATGCTGATGATGTAGTATTATTGGGCGATAGAGAAGAGACTAACACGCACACACTATTGAATAACACTAAGAAATTGGGGCTGGAAGTGTATATGAATAAAAGTAATTATATGGTCACACACAGAAATACATTATGTAATTGAAATGGACAGCTAATGGCAAATGAGGGAAATTTTGAGGAAGTGACTGAATTAAAATACCTAGGAACAATAATCACTTCTGGAAATGCTTGCTATTATACATTACAGAGACTATTAACGTCCCAACTCCTTTAAAAAAACGTTAAACTGAAAATATATAAAACTATTATTTCTAAAGTATTGAGTTTTATTTTCTTTCCATAGCAACCAAGTTTGTATGTGGGAATGTGAAATTACGATGCACATCAGCAATAACAGTAAGTATACAATATTAGTTACATAGTGCAAAAAAAAAATATTTGTTCCGTAAGTAATTTTAACAATGATGTACTGTATATTCACTCACGTAATGATTTTTCTTCCTTTGTTGTTAAAAAATGAAGGTTCACATTCAAAAAACAAAGTCACGTGCTTCCTAAGCAACTATTGAAATAAAAGATGAGGTAAAGTTTCTCATTCAATCGAAAAAGACAATAACAAGCTTGAACCGAAAGTGTGATTTTCGGTTCACTACTGTAGTGTCGTAATCCTCCCTGGACAGTAAGATTCGTGAACTATGCCATTATCCTTTCTCTATGCATCTACCCCCATTCTCCCTCTTTACCTCTCCTGGTGCACTGTTTCTACGGCGTATCTCCCCTTCTACCTCGGAACGCTCAAATACGTTATGCACAGCGAGAACGTTATCATTCATTCTTTCATTCGATCGGAACTTTAAGTGGACAAGGTCGTCTGGAGCCGCGGGCGGCGGAGTTTAATTTGGTCCTGAAGACCGGGGAAAGCCACCCTGGCTTGGACTCTAGCATGAATGTGGTGTGAGGTATGATGTGGTTTTTTGTCATGTAAAAGCATTATTATTTATTTACTTTTGTTGAATGATCAAATGTTTATCTTTGTTATGTTTTTACTTCAGACTTCTTGTTTACATTAAATATCATTTTTATACTTATCCAATTTAATGTTCAAGTGATTTATGTGCATGTGGCTGTTTGATATGCCTGTACGGAAACTCACTTATTTAGGAGATCATTCTTGCTCCCTTTATTTTTCTGTCTAGCTTTCCTGATTAATAATTATAGTGAAAACATTCATTTTAAGTTACTCTGGTGTTTTGAGAACTATTATTGATCTATGCTTAAGTGCTTAGGAAAGAAAGATGAATCAATCTTTGCCTCCTATGGGCCCGGGGCAAAAAGCTTTGTGATTTATAACCTTGGATGTAATAAAATCTACGCTAGTAGAAGCAACGGAAACAAAAGACGATCCACCCTGCACCTAAAGGTAGCAGGCAGCGAGGTTGCAACCCGCACAAATGGTTGCGCAGAGCGTGGTTTATCAATAGTAGTTATACAATCCGCACTAATGGTAGCTGAGAGCGTGGTTGCAACCTGCACAAGCTTTTTTTCCGCTGATGAAATGGAGATTGCGTTATATTGTGGATATTTCTATTTCAAATAAGTGAAACTTCTATTCCATTTATATTTTTTTAATTCTGTGAGAAAATACGAATTTACCAAGTGGAGTTACGCACATTTACCTTTTCATCCGGCAGAGCACGAAGTGTTAGGTGTTTCAAGATAAAACGTTCGAAAGGATTTCAAGTACTGAATGTTCTTATCCTTACAGACAAGAAAGTCGTATTCAAAGGTTTCTTGTTAAGAGAATTTAGCCTACTTCACTAAAACTCAATCACGTATCCACGCTGATTTCAAATTCCATTCCTTGATTTGAAAGTTTTTAGAAATAAAAACCTAACACGCAGGTTCTCAGAATTTACAATTTTATCAACTAGCGGGTCCAAGTTCGATAACCGTCGTGGTTAGATATTTCAATAATAACTGTTTTCTTCTCGGGGCTCAGAAAGGTGGTGTCGTCAAATGTTTAATCACTGGGTTTTACACCAGATGGCAGGATTAAATTCAAACAGCTCCACATTAATCAGAGAGCTGCAAAGAAAACGGTATAAAACATTCAATTTACTCGGCATGCAACAGTCACCGGGCAGGATGAGATGGAACTAGGCCCTTCCCCCACCCCTTGGGATACCTCGGTCGTCATGACCATACTCCCAAGTCCTAGGTGCTTGTCCTCCCTATCCTATGTTCACGTCCACGTTCAAGTTCACGGTCCTTAAACCAACACCCCTAGGGAGAGGGTGTTGGGAGTTGCAACTTCTGGGAATTGCTGAGCTACATAGTACATCAGGTCGCTCATTCCTGACGACCCCACAGTTGGTCTACGGGCTCCATGAGCCTAGCCGGGAGGACTGCTGTCGCAGATCCACCGACCATTCCCCTGTTCTGCCTCCAGGGACGTGTCCTGCAGCCGTTGTGATACCGGCTAGGGCTACAAACCCAACAGTGTGAGACTTTTAGTACATCCAGGTGCTCATCTCCTGGCGACCCCACAGTTTGTCGACGAACCCGTAGGCTGAGCCAGGAACCAGTACAGTTGCTCCCCTTTGCACTGATCCGAGCCGAGCCCTTGTCTGCCGCCAGGGACGCCTTCTGCTGCTGTTGTGGGCCAGCACGGAGCTCGCAAGCTCCAACAGATGAGCAAATAGTACGACAAGGCGCTCAACTCTTGCCTACCCCACTAATGGTTCACGAGACCCTTGGACTTGACCGGGAGGACTGTCTGGCTGATCCACCGACCTTTCCCCCAGTGCACCAGCTGAGGACGTGTTTGGTTGCTGAAGTGGGTCCAGCCTGAGCAATAGTACGTCAGGTCGCTCAACTCCTGACAACCTCACAGATTGTCCTTGGGTCACTCGGTTCCAGAGTCGGCGCTAAATCCCAGACCCAAAAGACCGCGCTTCCTCCTTTCCCGAGCTTATTGACCTGGTGGTAATTCCCAGCATTACGCCGGTATTGTCCCAACCAGCCCGTTCGCAAGACTAAGCTTAGTCGTGTAGCTGCTGTGAGTCAGCGCACTGAGCAATGTAGGCATCCAGGGTGCTCATCTCCCATGGTGCCCCACAGATGGTCTCGGGTTCCATTGAACCAAGAGAAAGGAGTTTCTGATCTCCAGTCTCCCACCGCTGCACCAACAGCGGCCCATGCTCCCGCTTGTGGGCCGGGACGTACAGGTTTGACAGCAGGCCCCTCTAATAAATTTTCCTGCTGACCCCACTCATGGTCCGCGAGTCCATCGGACTTGGAAGGGAGGACTGACTAGCAGATCCATTGACCTTTTCCCCACTACGCCACCGAGGGGACGCGTTTTGCTGCTGGAGTGGGCGCAGCACGAGCTATGTAGTACGTCAGGTCGCTCGAGTCCTGACGACCTCACAAATGGCCCGCGGGTCCGGACTGGACCTAGCAGGGAGGAATGCAAGCAAACCACCGACCGTTCCCCTATCCGCCACCCGGGGACGCGCCCTGTTGCTGTTGTGAGCACAGCTGGGGCCCGACGGACCCCCAGGGGATGAGATGGAACTGGCCAAAGGGCCTAATCCTTGATATCGTTGATTATTATTTCTATATAGTGTAGAGTTTAAGTTCTTGCCTCTGGTCCCGAGGTTCGCGGGTTCAAATTCGGCCAGGTTCGATGGATTTTTTTAGGATCGAAAAATCCTCCGGAGGAACATTACACCGTGATCCCTTACTTACTTACTCACTGGCACTATCGAACCCGTAGGTTCATGGCCTTGCGGACATAAGCTCTCCATACATCCCTATCCTGAGCCAATGCTTTCCAATCATTCCCTGTATAATCTACGTCCCTCAAATCATAGTTAATGTTGTTCTCCCACCTCATTCTTGGTCTACCAACTGGGCGTTTTCCTCCTGGCTTTCCTACAAGAAGTTTCCATGCACGTCTTTCATGCCACATACGTGCAACATGTCCTGCCCATCGCAGTCTACGAGACTTAACTGTTATTATATCTGGCTTCCTATAAAGACCATGTAGTTCATTGTTATGTAGTCTTCTCCATTCACCTCCGACTGTGAATATTTTCGGGAACTTAAATGAACCAAAAGAAAATTCAATCGGTGTTTGCCATCCAAGTAATTATATAGTTGCCTATTAGATCTCTTTGAGGCGATGTTACTCGCTGAAATCTATGGGAAAATACGGTAAGCATAACTAAATGAGACAAAAAAGTAAAATCCAAGCAGCCGATTTGAAATTTTTAAGAAGAGTAAAAGGATGCACTAGAATGAACCAGATAAGAAATGAGGATATACGTGAAGAACTGCAGATATACTACATAAAATAAATTATATTTAACAACAAGAACCAGTGGAAAGAACATGTAGAAAGAATGGAAGAAAGCAGATTACCAAACAAAATATTACATTATTTTCAGAGAGGAAGAAGAGATGTCGGACGTCCTCGAAAAAGATGGTCTTATATCTATTAGTGAAGACGGAACAGGCAATTAATGCCTAAACGAGGAAGTGAAGAAGAAGAAGAATATAACTAAATGATCTTGGTTGAGTAATATCGAAAGGGAGCATATTTACCGCATGTGGAAACGGACGTGTTCAGACAATTTTATGATTATTATTAATTATTATTATTATTATTATTATTATTATTATTATTATTAATTTCTGAAATGATGTAATTCGAATATCTAGGTACGATATTAACCAACAGGTATAAGGCACAGAAAGAAATTAAACATAAGCTCAACACTGGATATGCATGCTGTTAAGCATTACAGGACCTTCAACTTTCGAAATTCTCTCATTTTTAAAACTAAAAATGTATAAAAGGGTGATTTATTTCAGTTATATGGAAACCAAGCACGTCTGTTACTTCAAGAGTCATCATCATAATCAGCATACATGCAAGTATTAGGTCATGTGGCCTGTTACGGTCCCAAAGAGGAATTTTGTATCCAGCGCTTTCTTGGACGTCCCAGCGAACTTTTACCTAGAGGGCTGTAACGGAACATGATTTTTTTAATTATATGAGATGAAATTTGTTGAAGGTGGGCTTTCTAGTTGTTCTGGTAGTTTTATGTATGGTGGAGTATGGGTTCTACAACTAACTCTTCCATAATTTCCTCATTTCTTTTATGATCCCACCTTTGTATAGCCTGCTGTACGGCGCATAAATCGCATCTAATTTGCTGTTATTCGGCTTTCATCTCTTCTTCGTATTGTTCATGCTTCACTTCTAGAGCTAAGATAAGAATACGAATATTTGAGAATAAAGTGGTTGGGATATTTTTGGATCAAAGAGAGGCAATGACAGGTGAAACGAGACAAATAACAGCGAGCTCCATACTCCCTATTGGAAACCAATTTTTAAGTGTTTTAGAAAGAAATGAATAGAAAAGCTGGCACGGACAGAGAATGGAAGAGGGGCACGACAAATTCCTGCAGGAAAACTAGAGGAAACGCACTTAATAAATAGACCACGAAAAAAGATGGGAGAATAATGTTAACCATGAATTGTGGGAGGTAATTATACTGTTAACGATTATAAAATATTAGCGTATGGAGTGCTTATCCCCGAGAGCATGGACATGCAGTTTCAATAGTGTCAATGAGACAATTATTTTAAAAAAATATTCCTATAGAGGTTCTTCAGAAATATATTAATATACTTTGTTCACTTCTATATTAATAACACTGAGCAACAAAAAATTAACTTTTTTTTCAGAAAGAAAAATATGTAATTCTGATAGTATTTTTTCTCCTGAATTCAAATATGATATCGGGTTTTCTTTATCGCGCACGGTTTCCGAGAGACAAGCATTTATATTTTCAAACACTTTAATATTTTCTACATTCGTAACAACACAATAAAGAGAACATTCGGACTCACATAGAAAGTAAGAAATGACAGTTTTTTGCTATATTTCGCCTGTGGAGCATCCCTCTTGATGGTCCAACATAATCGGCCAGCATATTAGGATTCCATTTGCCTTGATATATCTTTTCCATAGCTGAAATATCCTGATGAAAGTGTTCCCCGTTTTATTTTACAATGGACAAATGGATGAAAAAACGCTTATTAAAAAATAATTATTTGAATCCATTAATTGAAATTTAAATACAAATCTGTGGGTGATGGGGAAATTCCGGATACATATTTGAAAAGACGATAAAAACTGCATTAAGTACAACTATTGGTACTCATGAGACAAAAATCATGTTGACCAGTGTAATGGCCTAATTATCATTCTGTTTTTAGAGCAGTAAGTTGAATTTACCAGAGGGGTCTCTGTTATCCATTGACAACTTGATGTATATGCTTAACTTACTTCCCTGGGCAAGAAAAGTAATTTACTTCATTAATAATGTGTAAATGTTACCTTAATTAATACTTTTCATATTTTTTTTTCGACTTTGCTGGTAATAGAAAATCAACTGCAGCATTCGCCGCTTCCTCTATATCACAATTAATCATATCTGTAATTAACATGCAGTCTGAAACTGTTATTTAAAATGTCATCAACATCATCATCATCATCATCATCAACTTCACGGATTAGGTCTTTTGCCTTTTCCGAGCTCACATATGTTCAGCCCGGCGCATTCTTGGTCTTCCCATCGATCTCGTCCTTCCACTAATTGAGACAACAGTAAACAATTACAGCTGTTTTATCAACAATATCCTTGCTATCAAGCAATTGAAGTCTTCAAACCAAGATATAAATTCACACGAAATATAAAATTTAAACATAATTATTAGTAAGGAGCGAAGAAATCTATATACACAATTCGGGAAGTAAGTACGTTACCAGTCTCGAACTTATTTGCTAGACCGAGCTTTACACGTCCACCACTAGTAATGTACTACTTACTACCCTTGTTGCGTATATAACTATTACCAAACTTACTTTTTTAGAAAAATATTCCTGGCGCTGATATATTTAATCTCTCAAAGGAATTGTTAACACGTTGGAGTCAAGTTATCATTAGCGTTCTACATTCTCTCCTTTTGAACATCCGTTCCTAAATTAGTCTTGCTATTATCTCTGGTGTATCAATGGTACAATATATAGTAAATCCATCCAGATAATAGCATATACTAACGATATAGTTATTACTGGCCGGACCATGAAATCTATAAAGGAAGCTTTTAATGCCATATCCATAGCAGCAGAATCTATGGGACTCAAAATTAATAAAGAATAACAAAATTTATGCAGATCTCCAACAGACCTGTAGCTAAACACCGACTAAAAATAGGCAAATATAAATTTCAAATTGTACATAAATTTAAATATCTGGGCACTATAATCACTGATGACAATAATATTAATAAAGAAATAAAGAGCAGGATTCTCCAAGTAAACAGATGCTCTTATGCACTTCAGGACCAATTTAAATCACATATTGTAAGTCTGGATGCAAAATAAAATATTTATAAAACCATACTGAGACCAGTTGCTATTTATGGCAGTGAATGCTGGATACTTAGCAGAGAGAATGGAGAAAGACTGAGAATCTTTGAAAGGAAATTCCCGAGGAAGATCCTGGGACCTATAAATGGTCGTGGAATATGGTGGATAAGATATAACGATGAAATCTACAATTTGTATTCAGACCCAGATATTGCAAATGATATTAAAATTGGCAGACTGAGATGGGTGGGTCATATAATGAGAATGGAATAGGAGAATACTACTAGAAAGCTTACACTACTGAGACCAGATGGAGGAAGAAGCGGAAGACCGAAGCTGAGAAAGCTCGGGGTCCGGGGATGGAGAAGGAGGGTGTTGGACAGGGATGCGTGGAGGAGTGTCCTAACAGCAACCAGGGCTCATAAAGGGCTATAAATCCGGAAGAAGAAGAAGACAAAGAAGAAAAAAGAGGAGGAAGAAGAAGAATCTCCGGTCATAGATTCAACAGAGCTCGAAACGTTTATAATTTAATCACATTAGGGGACAAAATATCCTTCATTTACTAATGCGAATACACAAAAAGATTGCAATGAATTATCATAATTATAAATCCCTTTCTACAACACTACAAAGCACAAAAACAGGCAGCACATTTGGAATATTAAATCTGACGTTCGTAGTTGCACTTGAGAGACAATTCAGAAAAACAGTGTTATACTCTTCTGGTGAGACCAGCCCCATGGGCTAAAGATCAGCGTTTCTGACTATTGTTCACGAGGTCCCGGGTTCGATTCCCGGTCAGACCATAGAACTTTTTCTTTAAAGGGAATTTTCCTGTGGTTGCCCATGGGCTGGAATTTAGGCTTAGTTTAGGATTAAGGACTCTTCTGGCGCACCACTATCATCATCATCATCATCACCACCACCTATCAGATCATCGGGGCAGTGTAACTACGCCTTCTAGGCACCCCAATTTCAGAAGTGGGTTACAATCACGCCAATGCCAGGAGAGAACACCAGAAATGTCGAAATGACAACCTGGGGCATTGCATAAAAAAACTCTTCTGGTGACCACAAATAGAGCATAATGTACATAAACTATCTAATAAATTAAACTAAACAGGTGGGTTTGCAGTAGATAATACAAGTCATCGATTCTTCTTCACCTTCAATTTACTGACACAATCGAACTTAGAGGTTCGTAGACGTGCGGACTAAACTCTCCATACTTCCATATCCTAAGCTAATATTTTTCCACTCATCTTCTGTATGAAATACTTCTTTCAAATCAGGGTTAACATTATTCTCTCACCTCAATATTGGCCTGCCTATTGGCAGCTTTCCCTCTTATTTTCTTATAAGGAATTTCCATGCCCCTCTTTCATTCCCCATTCGTACCACATGTCTTACCCATCGTAATCTACGATACTTAACTCTTCTTATTATATCTGGTTTCCATTAAGATAATGCAGTCTTCCCCATTTGCCTGTCTGTTCATCTATTTGGTCCAAAAATGTACCTAGGACATTTATTCTCAAATACTCGTAAACTTTACTCCTCCCTTAAAGTAAGAGTCCGTGTTTCGCATTCATATAATATAACTGGGAGAATAACAGAATGATATATATTCAATTTAATGTTTTTTTAGAAAACTTGGGACGACAAGGGTTCCTACAATGTATAATAGCATGCATTTCTGTAATTGAACATATGTTTATTTTTTTCCCGCACTTCGTTCTTGTTTATAATTATTGTTCATAGGTAATTGCATTCAGCACTTCCTTAAAATTTTCCTCATTAGTCTTGAACTGTCGATTTCCATTATTCAGGGTCATGTGCATGAATAAATTTAATACGGGTTTAAATATCGAGATTATTTTTCTATTCATTACGCTATAAACCTAAGATTATTCCAACGCTACTCTACGGGTATGATAATTGCTCCGTTACATTAAAGGAAGAGAAAATGTAAACATATTCGAATATAAGAAACAGAGACGAATATTAATGTCATAAGAGATAAGAGTTAAGAATGGAGGGAGCTTTATAATACAAAATTCTACACATTATATATTTTCTGTCCACCGCTGTGGCCTCGAGGTAGCGTGCTGCCTTGTCACGCAGCGGGCCCGGGTTCGATTCCCGGTCGGGGCACTTTTTCTGGGTGAGGTTTTTATCGGGGTTTTCCTCACCTGTAAGACAAATGTCAGGACAACTTTAAGGCCCAAACGGTCCCCGAAATCATATGGCCATCATCATCATCATCATCATCCTTCACCGGTGTGGAAAGCAACGGGAAGCTACCACACCTACAATTCCCTAGTAAAGCTGCAAGCATTGCATGAAAATGCTATGATTGCAGTGAGGGACCTGCCTTCGGGCAGAATTACTATGGATGGATATATTTTCTAATATTATGAGCGTAATTGTTTAGTCTAGGAGAATGAGATGGGCAGGTCATGCAGTCAACTAAGTGGGGAAAAAAATCCTTTAAAATTTTTATTGGGAATCTCTTGGGGAATGACCATTAGGAAGTCCTAGAAATAGGTTGGTGAATAAAACTTGCATGGATACTAGGTAACTAGATATCTCACAAGGAATTGTCAACCACCGCATGCCGAAACCTTCCTTCAAATTTCTCCCAGAGAAACGTTGTGATGTATGAAGGCCGTGTCCAAAATAAATATCTGCTGCTTTTAAGCGCGAGGCACTAAAATCAGGCGCCAAATCCCTCATTTAAACTTCAGGATAGCAATACAACTGATCACTTGATGGATTGGCTAGCCTGTCGTCCGCGACGCATCCGCCTCACCGCACTCCGCTTTAATTCAAGCAGGGAAGTCCATCTACTACGCACAGCGGGATGCAATTGCTGGATTCTTTCTTCGATTTCTGTGTTTTGCAGTTAAAATGACAAATTTTTTGACACGGCCTTGGTACATCAGAACCCTTCTCTAGGGGAAATTTCAAGGTAGTTTCGGGGCATGAAATGGTTGACTGTTCCCTTGTCAGATATAGAATGGTTACAGTTGTCTTAGAATAGAGACCATTGGTGGGTCTGAATACCGAAATTGAATATATGACTTCTATTAAGGCATTGAGCCAGTGAATTTATTAGTTTTGAAAGTTTCTTTATAACGTGCAAGTAATGTTCTTCAAAATCACGTTGCAATGTAATTTGTAAAGAAACTCGGAAACGACATATATTACCGTAGTTCACATTACACGGATGATTTGGGAACCAGAGATCAGGCTGTGTTGACTAATACTTGCTATTAGATAACCACCTAATTAAGTAAACCCGCCAATCAGCATATATTAGTTCTAGTGAGAATGCAATTGATCTCTGTGTGGAATCTGAATGCGTGATCTGTGTTCTCCACTCTCATCCTATGGCTCCCAGTTCAATTCCTAAGAACATTATTTCATCTATTAGCACTGTTTATGTAATAAAACATTATGCAGCTGAAACTCTAGAATAAATCTATACCGGTAGCTAATTTATATATATATATATATATATATATATATATATATATTTCGTGTCACGTTGTTTGTCCGCGATGGAATCCTAAACTACTGAACCGATTTTAATAAAATTTTGCACACTGTGTGCAGTTTGATCCAACTTGAGACTTAGACTGGTTTATAACTAAATTAATAGTCGCATTACTTTTTATTGTAAATTATTTGTTTATTATTTAACAAAGAGTTATAATTATCTGTGAGTTCCATACGATTTAACAGATGGCGGTGTAAGGTAATTTGGCAAGGTAATTGGTTTATTATTTAACAAAGAGAGATCCAGATGGCTGTGCTTTTTGTTGCAACCGCGAATTTCAATTGAATTAAAAATATTGATTATTTCATAATTTAAGTGTGTTCAGTGTTTATTTTATTTTCAATATTATTAATTTCGTGTGTAAGTATTAGTTTTAAGTAACCTGGCTGAAAGACAGCAACTTAATTTAAATTTTTAACGTATATCTTAGCCATAGCAACGCGTGGCTGGGATTTCTAGTATATATATATATATATATATATATATATATATATATATATATTTCCGGTTTAACAATGTTGATACATTTTTCCGGCATCAATGATTTGTCTTCAATTTAGCTTTTTTAAACTTTTTCTTTTTTTCCAGCGAACGGGAAGTTAGCCCGTCGCATCAACCCCCAACCTGGAAGACCAGGAAATTTTCTGTTTGGGTTTTCTTTCCATAGCCTTTGAAGATCCCTCTTCACCGCAAGGCAATGTTTCTCTATTTCCCTTCCTCTTCCGCCAAATCCGCCGTCTTGAAGGATTCCTTTTGCGCCGACTTTGCCGTTGAGATCTTCACCGTAACCCTGGCTAGGGGCCCTTACATGGTACTATCAGTCGGAGTTAATTTATAACGTTATAGTTAATCACATAACTATATACTGTATACAGTTACGCATATATCCAATCACATCTTGTAGGCCAACATTACGAGATGTAAAGATACACTGAAACTCTCAGTTCAACAACTTACGATAGTTCACTCTATACTTACCCGTCCTCTTCAATTTATGTTTTCATTTTATCCTTATATATATATATTTGTGTGCGCTGGTACGCCTGAATAAGTTAAATAAGTTATTAATTGTGTGGTACAGATTGCGAAAAACAAACATGCCGGTTGTTAGATTAAATTTTTAATTTCGGATTTCTGGTAAACCCCAATTTGTGATAGTCGGATTTCGCTAATTTTTAAATAAATTCTACTTCATTTTAACAGCATTTGCGAAGTTTCATTGTGAAAAATCGATAATTGCGACCGCTAGAGCGATTTTTAAATGTTCATTTCTGATGAACTCCTACACCTAACGATTTTAAACCACACTTGCCGCACCTGAAAACCCTTATGTACAAATTTTCAAGTAAGTCGACCAAGTACTTTTCGAGTTTTGCGAACACAAATACAGGCTGAAAAAAAAAATATTAGCTTAAAATGCAATCAGAAATTAACCAGATTTTTAAATAAACGATTTTATTACAACATGTCCCATTACAAACGGATGTAAATTATATCCTCTTATGTTATTTATAATACAATATTCATTATATATATATATATATATATATATATATATACATACATACACATAAACACACATAAATTTACAATATTTTTCTGTTCCCTGCCAATTGAGATATATCTTCTATATTGTTTGTAAATTATCATAAGTAATGCCACAAGTGATTTCCAATTTATCTAGAAGATTTGAAAATCAAGAGTGGCATTGGTTAGGGCTATTTAACGAATAAAATTAAGCTGTTTACTCAAACAACACTATTTAAATATAGTTACCGGTATTTTAAAATATTTACATATTTAATGTAAACGGCGAGGTTTGAAAAAAATCAGAAATGTGTGGTTATGTCTATTCACTGCAACTTGATCATATTATTTATTGCCAAATAGGATCGCAATCAGCGATAACTAAGATCGCAGTATTGTAAGAATGCACATATCAAACTCTATAATATAACCAACAATATAGGTTATTAATTTTTTTTTTAGAAAACAACACAGTAAATTCATTATTTAAATACTCAAAATTATAATATACCAAAAAGGTCCGTCTCCTCAACTTAAACATTGTTTAGGCTATCTGTAGCGCTTTCGGGTCTAGTTTCATCATCAGCAGGATTCAATACTAGTGTTCTACTGAAGAACTGGTAGAGGGGATTACATGAACTGGGTGCGTTTTCATTTATCAGATGGTCGTTGTTGTTCAACTGCATTCAAAATTTCTATCTCCTCGGGTACGTTTATCTTAGATGGATTATTTTCTCTTTGCATTATTGTCAGATTGAACACACAATTATGAAATGTGTAGTTGGAAGGAATCTGTTCATTATTTGCTATATTCAACGTATTTGTTGGAGAAACAGTCAATGCAAAATAATGCTCTGACCTATTCAGATTATTGAAAAGGAGGGGCTTTATTTATTTTGGTAAACAGAATTCGTTAAATAGCGAGGTGAAACACGACTGTCATTAGTAGTAAAACAAAGTTCATTGAAACGTGGTTGGTCATTGTCTCCCATTTGAAGCACGAGTTAAATAGTAAAATTAATTAATTTTGTTATAATAATTTTTTGGCGGCTCCGTGGCGCAAGCGGTTAGACGCTTGCCTCTCACCACTGGGGTACCGAGATCGAGTCTCGGTCACACCATGTGGGTTTCGTGGTGGACGAAACGGAGATAGGGCAGGTTTTTCTCGGGGTTTCTCCCATTTTCCCCTGCCACAATTTTCATACCACCGTTTCTCCATACTCATCTCATCCATTTCGTTTCATTTCATTCATCCGCCCTGTGACGGTGCGTCAGGAATGGTCGGCCGGTACCCTTATAGTTCACAGACCTCTATAAATGTAGGGGGTTTCATCTCATCTCATTCCTCGAACCGACCCTGAGTTGGACACGAGTTGAGGATATTTATTTATTTTATTCATAATAATTGTTTATCCTAATAATGTTTATCTGTAAGTTCATTAATTTGTACTAGAACATTCCCTCGATTTGATTAGCCTACATTTCTGCGAAATTCATCCTTTCAGTTTTCAATTCTTCACATTCCAATAATACATGGTCAGTTGTTTGTGGTATTTGTTTGCATACACACACACACACACACACACACACACACACACACACACCACACACACGAGATCGTTCGTAATTTTAAATCTATAAAAATAAACTGCAAATTTTCCACTGCCGGTTATAAAGGCTGTTAATGAATGATTTAGCACTATTTTTTTTATTTTAGTCGTACTTTTTACAGTTGGGAAATATAACTCAGTTAGGTGACCATTTGCTTTAATTCATTTTCCCACTGTTTTATGTTCACATCCTTTTGTTCCTGTATTATGATGCTGGTAGGTATTGGGCTATGGTTAGCTTCTAGCCACGTGCTGTTTTCTGCACCTTTGACAAGTCGATCTGCAAGCCCGTTGCCTGTATTTCCAACATTAGCATTTACCCATGTAAACTGTAATGCCATTTCTATTAGTTGTAGTGTGCGTACATTATTTATTCTATATATTCTATTAGACTGTTGTCTTTATGGTTGTACCATATATATAACAGCAGCTTTGTTCGTGCTGTTAACCATATCTTATAAGATTACCCTGGTATACATTATAGTTCTCAGGATTTACAATAAGTAGCAACTCCATATTGAGAAAACCTATTATAATGGTGGAGGAACAGAGATTTGTATCTTAAGTAATGCCACGAGTGATTTCCAATTTATCTAGAGAATTTGGAAATCAAACGTGGCATTTGTTAGGACAAGTTAACGAATAAAATTAAACTGTTTACTCACAAATCATTATTTAAATATATTTATTTTAAAATATTTATATATTCAATGTAAACGGCGATGTTTGAATACAAATGAGAAACATAATGTTTCATTTGTTCATCATTGCAACTAGATCATGTTTATTTCAAATAGAATCGCAATATTGTAAGAATGCAGCCTAGAGGAGAAAAAAATAAATAAACACACCATTACAGTTAATTAATTTCTGATGTCCTATGATGTAAATATGTCAATTATATTTTTCTATAACGTTAATTCCTGGGAAATAATACGTTTAAGAAAGTATAAACAGTGGTTTATTTTTTGTGGTATAATCAATCGCTATGAATGTTTTTCTATTATATCTCGCAAGCAGAATCTGGTTACATTCGCGCACTATATACAATCTGGGAGCCACTTGCTAGAATAAAAGTGATAAAATGAAAGTGATAAAATCTAGGTGAAAAACGACTGTGATTGGTTGTAAATCAAAATTCATTGAAATGTGATTGGTCATTGACTACTATTTGCGGCATGAGTTAAATAGCCACATAAAAATGTTTTAGACACCGAATTCTTAAAAACTCGCAATATAGTTTTCACTGAATTTATATTTTTTTTTTTCGTTATGTTAAACCATTTTAAGGGCACTCAATACTTATTTGGGTTTTAAAAAAAAAAGTTTTTTTTTTGCTTAAAAATCCAGAAATGCCTATTTTATCGATCTGTAATATTATTTTGTCGATTTTGGACATTTAAATAAATAAATAAAAATATATTTTAAAAATGGCGTCTCTGTGTTCTGCTAATGTGTACTTTTTTTTTTTGCATTTTCCCTTAATTTGCATTTTTCATATTTTGGTACACATTTCTCTGAATCTATGAAAGGAGAATAATTTTTGGCATGCGTATGCTGTTTCAACAGCCCTATAATAATAAGGTAAATTTATTTTTGGGCTGTTGATAGTATTTGAAAGAAAAAAGTATGCAAAATTTTAACAAAAAATGGTATTCGAAATTTAGAAAAAATAAATAATCCATATCTGAAAACAAGCAAACCTTATTATTGTCAAATGAAGTATGGACAATAACATACTAAATTTTGGAAAGAATTCGATAAGTAATTTTCTAAAAAAAATTGTACCAAGATAATACTTTAAGAAGCTGGATTTTTTATTTTCATTTTTTGTATTTTAGATTACTCTAGAAGAAATATGTCTAATATGTTAATCAGAATGTCATTATGTTCAGGAAGACTTGTTTACTTAGTGACATACTTTTCATGCATATAACGTAAGAATAAGCTGAATAAATTGCTTGTATGTTGCATATTTTTAAACCAAATTGGAAGGGAATTAGTACCTGGTGAGAATACTAGGTACAGTAAGATCTAATGTTAGAATATCAGAAGTGTTCTATAAGGAGGAAAGTAAGCATGTTTTCTTTTTTTAAATCATAAACTAGTGTGAGGTAAAGAATAGACAACAATTAAATTATAAAACAAATGTTGTTTGAATAACAATAGAAAACACATCAATTAAACCCTGGTAAGCCTTTGCTACAGATACATAATACATTCTATTAAAATACCTATTATACTTGTAATTTCCTATATATGTTATCAAATAGAATAAAACTTTGTAAGATAACATTTCAGGACAACTGTTCAAAATAAAATAACATACAATGGGCAAAATTCCAAACACTTTATAGAATTGCAATTATTGTCTATAACATCTCAACACTAAGTGACATTATTGAAGTCTTTGTCCACCGCTGTGGTCTCGAGGTAGCGTGCTGCCTTATCACGCAGCGGGCCTGGGTTTGATTGCCGATCGAGACAGGCTCCTGGGTGAGGATTTTACGGGGTTGTTCCTCACCTGTAAGACAAATGTCAGGAAGCGTAGGGTCCAACGGTCCCCGAAAATCATCCGGCCATCATCATCATCATCATCATCATCATCATGATCCTTCACCGGTGTAGAAAACAACTGGAAGCTACAACACTTATAATTCCCTAGTAAGGCTGCAAAGGATAGCATGAAAAATGCTATGATTGCAGTAAAATACCTGTTCTCGGGTAGAATGACTATGGATGGATGAATTAAAATCTTTGTAGGTTTTCACGGCCAGTGTGTTGATTCTTGAAATCGTCTTCCGCCCTGAATGACCGCGGTTCAGAACTGATACTACTCGGCGTTTTGTCTACTGCTGCGGTAGACAGCTGAGGAGTTCATAGAAGTCAAGCACAATCTCTTGCGTATGTCTACAGAAGTGGACGAAATGTTGAGTAGTATCAGCTCTGCGGCACGGCAGTTCAGCATGGAAGACGATTTCAAGAATTATTAAAGTATTTCAGCATTTTGAATACATATCTTCAGGTCGTCGTACTAGCAACGGGTTCCAATCCCTACACTTTTCCTTTTAAATTAGAGTATTTTAAGTATAGCAATCTATTAACCCATTGGAGACACGTTTAAAGTGCCTAGCATGTTCACTGGGAACCCATTTAAATCTCCGCGCCGATACTCCGGCTGCGCTGGACTTTAAATACACATACTCTGTTCTATCACTTATGATTTCAGATATTTTGTTTACCCCTGAATTTCTTTTAGTATCTTGTACTTTTACGAATAGCAAAGGAATGTGGCCTACCTGCTACCCTCTTTTGTGCATTGTAAACCGTTATGTTTTGTTATTTTCAAGGCTGTGAAAGTTGACAAACAATTCAGAAACCATCTTTTTGTAAAAGTTCTCGGACATTGCCTTGAAAGTAAACACAAATCATATGTTTCAAACAAGACCGAAAAAAAATAACAAACGCAATATATAACTGTACATAATAAAAATAAATATATGAAATAAAATAAGCATAGACCTATACATTATAAAATCAGGAAAAGTTCTTCGTATATTCTTTAATTATCATAGTTATATATCGACCTATAAATTATAAAATACTATAGATAAAAACTGGACGAAACTCACCTAATATTTCTACCATCAGTAGCATGCACGGTTACGTTGTCACTGTATATTATTTCATCGTCCGAATCTTCGTTCCATAATAATTCACTACAATCACTGTCACATAATATTTCATCCACTACTTCACTTAGTTTCTCAAAAGCAATACGTTCTCTCCTATTTACGCACATATTTCAAGAAAAAAAAATTAATTTTAAAACTAATGAATTTTAACAAATAAGCACTGAATTTATATTCACTTATATTTTACCGTAATAAATGCCTACAACTATAGTCTACTATTCTATAAATAATAACTAAAATAAACTATACAATACACTAGGCCTATACATATTTACTTTACATAACAAACAACACATTTTACTGATGGTGAACCGAAAATGTAAACCACTAAAGAAACCTAACGTCTTACAGTGCGGGTTATAACACAACAACGAGTCTACCTCGTTGTGGGGCTGTTTGGACTTTCTACCTGCTCACGAGGGAGACTCGTTAAAAGTCTCCAATGGGTTAAGGCTGTATTTCTCAATGTAGATAACTCTTCGTAATGTTAAACGCTCTTATTACTGTATGATAAAGGATAAACAATTCCATTCATTTATGCAGATCAGATGTGCTACATCTGTTCCTGTCTCTGTAGCAAACTTTATTATTTTGCACAGTAGATAGTGCTAAACATATTATGGAAATCATATATATTTCCTTCACCATGTGCAGGAAATAAAAACAGTTTGTTTTACTTTCTTCTAGTAGACCAAAATTATGAATAAAATATCGAACATGATTCTTCCAAACATTTTCTCGTATACCACGCAGCTTTCTTCGATTCGCTTCGCATTCATTCATTAATTTAGGAAACCTTCTTGATTCCATTTTTCTCCGAAACAAGTTGTTCGATTCTTTCAGCATTTAATTTGTTTATGATGAATAGGAAGCTGGCATAATGCATCAATCCCAATTTGGAGGACGAAGGATGCGATTTCAGAATTACTTGCCTAGAAAATTTGATTCACTATAGCTAACAAGTTTATTCTATAGGGCTTTATTATTATAAGCTTTACTTAAAAACAATAGAGTGAGAATGGAAAATAAAATCGGGTCACCAAGATGACAGCCTCTGGTTCCAAACACATTAGTCAAGCATTAATACTTCCCAATGCTTCTTCAACAGAAACTCTATGTTAATAACGTCATATTGAAATTTCTGTACTCAGGCAACCTATTCACATGCAATTGTTAATACAACTAAAGAAAAAATCCCTGAACCTGGATTGAAATCCAAGGACTCTTCCTCTACCGACTGATTATACGCTACTCAGGAAATCCAAGAGCAGGCACAAAATTGTCTCTATTTGAAATTACATGTACCCAGCAGTAGTGATCTTCTATTCACATTACAATAGTGTTGATTTTACTAAGAATTAGTTGTGAGTTTAATTTATAATCGGTTAGTGCGTCAGCGAGTTAAGCTGAAGATCTTGGGTACAAATCCTGGTTCGGGCAACATTTTTTCTTTAACTAAGTCACTGGAAATATCGAACCTATTCTGTGCTAATATTTTCCGGTCATCCCCAGAATAATCTATTTTCCTCAAATCATGGTTAAGGTTATTCTACCACCTCATTCCTAGTTTACCAATAGAGCGTTTTCCCTCTGATTTTCCTAAAAGAAGTTTCCATTCCCCTCTTTCATTCCCCATTCGCGCTATATGTCCTGTCTATCGCAGTCTACGAGATTTAACTTTTATTATATCTGGTTTCCTATGAAGATCACATCGCTCACTATTGTGTAAGTCTTCTCTATTCGACTGTCTGCTTCTTTCTATTTTTTCCAAAATGTTTCCTAATGAAACATTTTATCTTTATTTGTATCATCTACCTTAGTAGGCCTAATTCATTAGAGTATTTCATTTTCCGCGAATCGTAGCGTTCAAAAGTTTATCTTGTACCGGAGCTCAATGGTAGGCAAGAGATCTCAGGGTTATGAACTCTTTATAAGCAAAAGAACAACGTATAAATGTACACTCAATTTTAACGAATCCAAGAACTCTTTATTTTCGGAGAAATACACTTTTGTTAATACAGTTACAAGTTTTATCTAAGAGTGGACTCGATGAAATACTTAGAGGTCCACGTGCTCGAGTCAATATTTTTAAAGTCCAAATGCTTAACGGACTATAACTTTAAATTTAACTATTTCTGGGACGAATCTAAGATTAACACTGAATCGGAGATCGCGGTCTGCAGGTCTGCGATGTTCCAACACTGAACACAGAGTCACTGAGAGTGATAGAGCGTATTTTGATATAAGTTCTCGCTTATAAAGGCGGTGGCTCCTCCCACTTTTCTCGAATCCACTCCTTACAATTGAATATATATTTATGTTTTATAATATTATTTACTAGTATGCATAACATTTCTAAGAACTGGGTAAAATTGGTTCTTTGATATTTAATAGAAAAATGTGTATCAGTTTCTTTGTAAACTGTCAATGTTAAGAGATTTTCTTTTCTAGAGGTGAATGAATGTCTTTTGTTGTCTGTACTAGGCAGGTAGTAATTCTTTATTATCATTTCTTGGAATTCCTTAGTAGCGTTAATTGGTTTCTAAGAATTGGTCAATAGATTTTTAATATTTTTAATAGCTAACTAATGTTATCTTTTCTTATTAGTTGTATAGACTGCTAATTGGAATTCTTTTGACAATACCCTTTTTGTGTTCCTATATTATTTGTAAGTTGTGTAGTAGGTAGAGTTCTGACAATACCTCTTTATTTGTCATTTGTGTAGCAGGTAGCGTATTACAGTATTTTATTCTAGACAAATGTAGGTGGAATTTTTACCTGGATATTTTTACTTTTCCACATACGTATTTTATAGCGATATTAGTAATATATTCTATTTTCATTTTTTTATAGATTTAGTTAATTTTAATAACAATTTAATATATTTCGGAACATTTTAGTTTCAGCTCCATGCATATTAGAGTTGTATCTTAGTTTATATGTCTCCTTACATATTAATCGCTACAATCTGGCGACAAATGGACAATGAAAAATCTGTAAAAGAGAGATAATGACCGCAGAAGTCTGCGAGTTTTAAGTACGTTCGTTACAATAAATAGCTAAGATTTCCAAAATGGGTGATTGATTATTATTGTGATCCCAAATTATATGCGACTTGTACAGTAGATATAAATATTATATCAGATTGCAGTGAAAGACCTGCCATCGGGCAGAATTACTATGGATGAATGGATTAAAGTCTTTGTAGGTTTTCACTGCCATTGTCTTCATTCTTGAAATCGTCTTCCGCGCTGAATGAATCAACAAGACGTTATTAACATACGAGTTTCTGTTGAAGAAGCATTGGGAAGTATTAATGCTTGGCTCATGTGTTTGGAACCTGGGGCTGTCATAAATATACAAAACTATCTCACAAAGTCTCATTCAAATTGGTAACACATAGGGCGAGCTCTACCTATCATATCTAAACTTAGCCTATTGCGAGTCAAATATTTCCATGCAAATATAATAGCTATAATCTCCATTATTGTAGTCTTCCCTGTAGCCGTGATCAGCGAATCAGTTTTCTAAATCTAATAATAAATTATCTACTCTATTTTAATGGTTTTGGATTTCACAGGATTAAAATTTATTCTAATTTAGTTAATTTAATTAAACCATATTACACGGGTTTCAGGAGTAGGAAATTTTAATTGCACATACGAAAAAAATCAAATTTCACTACACGAAAATTAATTAATATAATGATATCATGTATAAAAGTAGCTTAATTACACATTAATGTACTGGATGATATATTTCGCAGAAATTTACGGTAGTCACTACTACATTTCAGTTAGTTTTAAGAGTCTAAATGTTAAAATAACTAGCTCTATATTATGCATTACAGAGACATTTATCCCAACTTCTCTCGCAAAACATTAAACAAAAATATACAAAACTGTTATTCTCTCACTAATATTATGTAGATACGAAACATGAATTCTTGCTTTAAGGATGGAGAAAATATTACGAGTATTTGAGAATAAAGTTCTTAAGAATATATTTGAACCGAAATTGAGAATGGAGAAAACCGCTTAACAGTGAGATACGTGACCTTCATGGGAAACAAGATATAATAAGAACAGTTAAGTCCCGTTGATCGCGATGAGCAGGATCTGTCGCATGAATGGGGAATGAAAGAGGGGCATGGAAATTCCTTGTAAGAAAACCAGAAGGAAAGCGCCCAGTAGGTAGACCAAGAATGAGGTGGGAGAATAATATTAACCATGATTTGATGATTGCAAAACATTGTTTGTATGCACAGCTGATGTCCGTGCAGCCATGAACCTGGGGGTTCGATAGTGCCATATTTCCGATTACAAAGCGTACAAACTCGACTTATATATTTGGATTTTATACTAATTTGTTAATTTTACTCCTAATGAGCGATTAATCGAATATATGATATTCTATAGGTGAGGCCTATATAAGTTATCGTCTCACAGTTAGTTAGTTATTTATGGCGCGATGGCCTAAAAGACCCTTGGCTTAAAAGCCGACTGTTGGTCTTACTTCCACACGTGCTAATCACAAAAATGGATGATCATTCAGTCAGTACAGTATAGGTATTACATGTTATCAGAATATCGGTTCCTCAGACGTTTCAGATAGTTTACTCAACTTGTAACCGCTACTTATTGTAACTAACCAATTTTCTCACGATTCTGGGTGGGGACCTGTCCCATTGCGGCCGCAATTCCATGATAAAATGTCTTCGCTCATGGGCGTCCTGTAGCTTTGAACCAAAGTGTAATGGCTTAATCCGCCCGGCTACGATCAAATACTTCATATAATCCTGTTCACGGGTGTCGAATAATCAATTTAGATTCAGTTCAGATTTAGTTCAGTTTAATACGTAAATATTTCGTCACAAATTTCAATTGGAGTTCTCCTAGTCTAATAAAGTGGGCTATTCATCGCTATGGTTTCAGGGTACGTAGTTGTAACGTACGCAGCGGGTGCGGGTTCGGTTTCGGTTTCGGTAACCAGCCGGGACAAATTTCATTGGTGAAGTTTTATTCGCGATTTGTCCTAACTTGTAAGACAAATGTAGGGAAACTTTAGGCCCAAATGGTCCCCAAATATCATTTAGCGATCGTAATCATACATATCATATTCGCCTTGTATAGTAAATGAGTGAATGGTGTGTTATGTCTTAAATGTTAGTGCTGTCTTTTAAGTGGCACAAACACAATAAGCAATTTAATCGCACAAACAAATGAGCAATATATGCTTTAAACTATGCTTGGTAGAACAAAAAATTAAGAAAAATAGAAAATTAAAAATCTATCAAACCATAGTTCACAACATTTTAACATATGGAGCTGAAGTTTGGCAAATTCCTACCAGGGAAATAAGAAGTTTAAGTGTAGAAATGGATGTTTTAAGAAGATCAGCTGAGAAATCTAGAATGTATAGAACACAAAATAAAGAAATAAGGGAAATTATGGGTGTAAAAGAGCCGGAATCATAGACATTACAGGAAAGAGAAAATTACAGTGTCAAAATGGTAGAGGAAAGATTGCCTAAACTTATTACGGAAAGGATCCCAATAGAAAGGAGGAAGAAAGGAAAAAAAAACCAGGATATAAAGTGTGCAAGCGACTATGATTATCAGAGAATTGGAGGAAGTGTGATGGATGGACAGAGAGGAATGACGTTTGGTTTCCTGAAGACGGCGGTAGCTGTCATGATACCGGATTATTATTATAATTATTATTATTATAATTATTATTATTATAATTATTATTATTATTAATTTTTTTATTATAATTATAATTATAATTAAAATTATAATCATAATTATACTGTCTCCTTCCACACTTTTCTTCTTCTTATTCTTCTTTTTCTTCTCCTTCCTCTTATCATTCTAATTCTCCTTCTACATTCACATTATAATTATAATTCTACTTCTCCGTTCCTCTCTCCTTCTTCTTCTCCTTCTCTTCTATCTTCTTCTTCCCTGCTCTTCTCCTTCTTCTTCTTCTTCTTCTTCTTCTATCCTCCTTCTTCTCTCTTCTCTTCTTCTTCTTCTTCCTTCTTCTTCTTATTCTCTTCATTCTTCTTCTTCTTCTTCTTCTTCTTATTCTTCTTCTTTTTAAGCAAATACCAGACGACGAACCTTCAGAGGAATATTTTTAAAACTACATACTATATGTGAACAATATAATCTCAAAATATCCATAGAAAAAACTAAGGTAATGGCATTCCAAGGGAAAATCAAATCAAGATCGAAAATAGTAATAGGAAACAAAATCATAGAACAGGTTAACCATCTCAATTATCTAGGATGTGAAATTTCATTTAATTATGATAATGATATAAATATAAAATACAGCAAAATTCCAGGGAATATGTGGTACGATAAAACGAACACTAAATAACAAAACAACAAGAGAGACCCATTGAAATTTATAAAATGTTGGCAGTACCGGTACTGCTCTATTGGTTTCAGAAGCTTGAATACATAAAAAACAAGATCTAAGTAGGATAACGGCGGCAGAAATGAAATTTTTGAGATCTGTTAAAGGGTGCACTAAGGAAGACAGAATCAAGAACACACAAATAAGACAAGAACTTGAAATATTTGCAATAACTGATAAAATGGATACATATAGACAAAAATGCAAGCAACACATAGACAGAATGAATGAAGATAGATATCCAAAACAAATAACAAAATACAAACCTAATGGCACCCGAGATGTGGGCAGACCTAGAAAGAGATGGGCAGAAGTCGGAACGGGTCAACAGACCTAATCCATGAATGAAGATGATGATTATTATTATTATTATTATTATTATTATTATTATTATTATTATTATTATTATTGTATTTTAATGTAATGTGCTCTCTTCTGATAGAGTAGAAGAGAAACGAACATGACGTTAACTCTATCAGGCTAAATAAAAATACTAACTAAAAAGTAAATATTAAATTACGCAGTCTTTGAAATCATTCCTGAATCATACTGTGTCTGATAACAAAATGAATACAAATGATCTAACTCTGTACTTGGGTGAGAGTAGCTGTATAAACCTTAACATCTAAATATCTGTCAATTTAAAAAATATATCGGTTAAGATCAGGAACATAAGCAGGTCCAATTATTGATGATAATCGACATAAGGGTAGCCATCGTGAAGAGGAGTAAAACGTAACTCGTGATGTTAAAAAAAATAATATGTGCAGTCACTAACAACCTTGTTTTACACACTAAGTCTAAATGGTATAACTTCCATTCCTCATTATTAATATACAATTCTTTTAATAGAAATGAATATATTTAATAAACTAATGATCTTCTTGGTGATAAAATCGTAAAACATGTAGGGCCGAGTCAATATACCCATTTCACCAATTACACATTAAAAGAGTCAACGTCTTTCAACAGCGAAGCTGTCATTTTCAAGACTAAATACTGACTTTTAGCCAAGACAATATTTAGTGCTGGAAATGACTACTTTGCTGTTGAGACATGTTGACTTAATTTTTTTGGAGAAATGGGTACATTGACTACAGGTTTTAAGAAATGCATGTGTGTCACCCAATAGATAAAGACAGGAGTAAAACGTCTAGGTATTAAAATGATAATGATGTTTTGATTTTAAATATCTTATTGAAAATGATGCAGTTGTTAGGTAACAGACATGTTTGTACACTTAAAGCTTGTAACAGTACTTCAAGTATAGAATGTTTTGTTTATACTGATCATATACACTGCGACTGTACTACCGACTTGTCTCCGTACCATAGAGCATGTATTGTTTAAAATTTTATTCAGGGGAGTCAAAATGGAGCACAGGAAAGAACTTAGTGATGATTTAAAAAATTAGTTGTAATATTCAGTCTTTTAAACTTAAGGGGGATAATGGTTGAAATTTGTATTTTCTACATGTTTTGAGCTAGAGACTTGATTTTGTGTACAAACATTAAATGAATGATACATAATGATGTGTTTAAGTTTCATTCTTGTGAGAAGTTTATTTTACGAGTTATTAACTATTATATTTTTTAAAAAATGTATATATTATAATTAAATGGATTCCACAAGTTTTTAGTAAAATGTCCGATTTCTTTTTTACAAGACCCCTAAAATATTTAGAAAACATCATGCATTAGTATTCTTATAATGTGAATACAAAGGGAGAAAAAAATGTACCTCATGCGTGGAATTACAAAAAAAATATTAATTGCATACATTTTATTTTTTATTTCTTAAAATACTACTTCAATCACGAAACCCATGCCCTACTTTGTTACTCATTGCTTTTAGGACATGCATAAACATTTGAACCTTCTATGACAAAATTTTTGAATGTTCAAAAAATGCAGTGGAAATAAAAGTGTGGAAAAACAAGTTCAAAGATTCGCATGCAGGTAGTGTTTTATTCGCGCAGCCTTTTAACTGTGACGTAATTTAGGGCACTTAGAAGCGCCATAGGCCTCTGAAACTTTGCCAACATATATACAATTTTGATCTCAAATGGTAAATTTTTACCAATTACCCCTCTTAATTGCTTATGTTGCGTATGTTTCGCTGTAAACATATTATACTACATAACAGCTAAATACATATCTGTATCATTATCATCAAATGTGTTTGTCAATTCGTCACATTCCTTCAATTACCCATGATTCTCTAATTACATTCAGCCGCGAAACCACCCTGAGATTGAGTTAACATAGCTTATACAGACCGGTGCACACTCTGGGATTTGAATTACAACGTTAATGACCTGAATACTGTGGAGAGTCATCAATGAAATTAAAATAATACTTTCTGTACTACACAATAGATTGTCGATGTCCACCCTCTATTGATATACTGCTTATGTTAAATTAAAACCTTATAATCTTCTTTAAATTACTCAATAGAAATGCTACCAACTGGTACTACATTTATAATAGACGCTTACAGTTAACGTTTAGTGTGGGGTGACATTCAGGACGCACTATAATAAGCTTATATAGACTTTTATGGAAAAAAATAGTCATGAACAGTAACATAACAGTCAAATTTGAATATCGGTTCCCCTATAACAGGAGTAAACATGTATCGCTATTTGAGTTTGATTCTATTTACAAATACCCAAATAAATATGAATTTAGTGCTTGTCAAACTCTTATATAGTGCTATAAAACATTTTGATATAAAATTTAGCCTAATTTAGGGTAATCGCTTAAACGAAAGCTATATCTATCCCCTGTGTAATTAAGTTGCCCAAGTTCTTTAGATACCTGCTTCATAAATTTCTCCTGAATCCGATCCATCAATTAATCCATTCATTGAATTCTTGATCGACTTGAGGCTGTTCTCATGAAAATATTTTTAAAATATTTTTACAAATCTGTACCGATCCTGCCAGACAAAAATAGTGACTATATTAAAAGTTATATATATACACTTCGATCTTGTAACTATTTTTTTAGGAATTCAGCAATGCAAACCTAATATGACATGAAAAGGAAAATAGATGACTGGAAGGAGATTTGGACCTCTGAATTAACACTTCAGTGCTCTGCCAGTTACGTTATTCAAGAACCTTTGTACAAACATTATTTTATACACACACACACACACACACACAACATATATATATATATATATATATATATATAATTACCAACGTTCTAGTGGCAAGAAACTTTTTTTAAACTAAATTCGGCATACTACAATCAATTAAGGAAAGTACGGACGAGTTCGTTAACTAGCAAAATATGTCCATTAGAAATGGGGTTAACCTGAAACGAAAATTTAAAAAGTACTCTAGCGGCCGTAACTTTATATATTTCGCAACGAAACACAGTATATCCATTGATATAAAACGAGGAATACCTTCTGCAAAATAAGCGAAACCCGACACTATAAGTAGATTTATCTGAAATTAGGACATTTAAAAATTGCTCTAGCGGCCACCGTGATTGTTTTCTCTCAACGTAAGTGTGTATGTACGACTGTACATAGTAAAAATGAATATTCTCTAAACTAGCAAAATTGGAGAATAAATTAGTTTACCGAGGAATTCGTTTAATTCCTGCATGACGGAATTTCTTATTTTTATGTTATTTAATGTATATACTCGAAATATTGGAATCTTTTTTTTTTATAAATTGCTGTAAAGGAAGTTTTAGACAGGAAGTAATTTGAGTTTCTGCTAATGCGTGTGTACCATCCGGGCGTCAACATCATTTATCTGTTAAACTGGAAAACTGTTTTTACCCAGACGTAAACAAGAGAGAAGCTAAAGTAATTTTGTCTCTGTGATGAGCTGTAAATGAGATTGAGAACGAAAAGAAAAGGGAGAAATGGTGTGAGATGTGAGGAAGTATAATGAAAATATATGGAGACGACCATTTCCATCTGGTGTCTGTAACGTTCATGATCCATGATACAGGTTTCTTTTCCTTCAACATAAAGTTCTACATTCGCTATGTTGTTTTAGCGAACCCGTTATTGAAAAGTACATTAAAATGTGTAGCAATAGAGGAAATTTCATTGTATAACCGGAAATATTACCCTGATTTTAATAATAATTTGGGATTTTATTCATTTACCAATTATAATTTAAAAGTGACACAAATAAATCCAAGTTAATAATTATTTATTGAATAACGATAAAACATGATAAGTATTTTTATGACATTGATGAGAAGAATAATAGTCATTACGTCATATCTGTTATTGTAATAAATTATATATTGAAATTTACTAACAAATGATTATGACAAGAAAATATTTAAATAAAGTGGGCTTGAATCGGCCGGACTTAACATATACGATTGGAGAATTGAGGAAGGAGGCGAGCTAATCGTATTCTTTCTTAATTAGGTAGCCAATCAAAACTTGACAACAAATATTATCGGATTAGATAATGCGATAATTCGCAACAAATGAAAAAGAGAGATGGCTAAAATAAGATGCTGAATGATTGACGCCATTAGGTGCTGTCAACATAAAAGTTGATTTAACAGATATATCAAGTATAATATTTTAATACATGCATAGTGGAAAATAAAATTTGATGTACGTAAATAGCGTAAATATAATATTTTATTTTATTCATCGTGTTATAAGAAATGTCATTATAAATAAAATATATCAAGCTGATATATAACAATTGATATAATACAATAATAATAAAATATTTACTCATTATAAAGTGATAAACAAATTTAATAATATTTAAAGAAGAATCGTTTATGAATTTAATAATACAATTAAATATAAAATATTGATAGAAACTTTATTGCTTATAACATGTTGATAGTCATCGTATTTAATAATTGAAACAATTATAAAAGTTTCATTTTCAGTATCAAAACTTATTTGTGAACAATAAAAAATTATTATTAAAGAAGAAATTTATTTTATTCAATTTAAAAAAAAATAATGTTACTCATCAATAGTTATAACAATTAGCTCCCCTGAAGAGAGGTTATTCATTTACAATTATGATGTGTAAATTAAATTAATGAAGACAAACATAATTGTACAAACCGTTTCAAATAACATTGTTCACGAACGTGTTATGCTTTCACTTCAAGTGAAGTTTACGCTGATCAATACACATTTTTAATAAAATTCTGAAATTGGATTTTAATCATATATAATGAGATGTTAAATATATAATGTTTACCTGGTAAGTCAGTCATCCTCAACTAAATTATTAAACTTCAAGTTATTCTGATATGGAGACCTTTCAAAAACAATGTTCCTTCTGCGTTTTAACTGGAATTGATGATCTTATACAGGTTGTATAACGGATTTATGTCTGCGGTTAGGTTCTCGTTGAGTAGGTCCATATTCCTTGCTTCTTTTAGAATCCCTATGTCTTCAAGCATGCTGATCCTGTTGTTATAGGAATAAAGACCTACATAATGAGAACATAACCGCAGACATAAATCCGTTATACAACCTATATAACACCATCAGTTCCAGTTAAATCGCAGAAAAATGAAACATTGCTTTCGAAAGGCCTCCATAATAGAATAACTTTAAGTTTAATAATTTAATTGAGGACGACTGACTTAACAGGTAAAAAATATATATTTAACATCTCATTACATAACCTCAACGGTGCTTCAATATGAATTTCAAAAGTTTGATTAATCACATATAAATAATATTAATTTACTGTGAACTATACAGTATGTTTCCGGTTCTTTTTTCCATTTATTTGAGAAAATAAAATTTCAGAGATAAGATGAAGTTTATTATATATAGGCGACTCCGTGGCGCAAACAGTTAGATGCTCGCCTCTTACCGCTGGGGTCCCGTGTTTTCCTCGGGGTTTCTCTCGCTTTTCCCCTGCCACAATTTCATTCCACCACTTTCTCCATACTCATCTCATCCATTCCATTTTCATTTCGTTCATCTGCACCTGAGATGGTGCGTCAGGCATGGTCGGCCGGCAGCCTTGTCATTCACAGACCTCTATATACAGGGGTTCATTTCATCCCTCGACCCGACACTGAGCTGTACATGAGTTCAGTATATATATATATATATATATATATATACTAGCTAATAACTGCCGTAGTGTCCCAAGACTCGTTCTCCTCTTCCCCCACACCATACAACACAATATTGTTCCTTCTAGATTGATTTTCTAGATAGTCCATTTTTTCTTCCAGCCACCTCACTCTGTCTTCCACACAATTCCAAGCTACCTCCATTTCTTGAACCCTCTCCACGACAGAGTTTACCATAGACACCATGTCCTCCGTCTTTCGGAATCCCTGGGCCATCTCTCTCCTCATCTCTTCCAGCATTTTCTTCACGTCCTGCATTTTTACAATTTGACAACACTGCACTGCTCTCGAGAACTGAAAACACGTCCGCACACTACCACGTACCAATTACCCGGCCTGCGCTACTAACCCTAATTAAATGAAAATGAATGTGCTTTTATATTTAGTTGAATAAGTAAAAGGAAAAATAATTATAAATTTATATTTTTATTATATACAACTTTCCTCATTAGAGGATTGAATTTAGGACAAATTGGTACAGACAATTAATTTTCGAAATTGATCAAATACATTTTGTAAATACATTTAAAAATTCAAATTGTAATTGATGTATATATACTTCAAAGTAGAAATTTTGTAAAGATGGTTTCTTAAAATTGAAATTGATCCTCTAATGGCAGCGATGGTAATTTTAGAAAGATACATTCTGTCCAAATCTAAGAAATTCAAAAATTTAGCTAAGAATCCTGGTATAGTACCTCTTGCCCCGATCATCAGTTTTGTGACAGTTATACTATCTAATTGGTATTTATCTTTGTAATAGTCAATTCTTGGCTCATATATGGCTTTCGTTTCACAGTCAACTTCTTCAGGTTGGCCACTATGTGTCTCATAACTGATAATAAATATAAATAAATCTAATATCAGAAATAGATACCCCGTGTTGATTACCCGGCGTTGCCCGGGAATCTATTTATCCCGATCTTTTTGACATAAATGAACTGAATGACAAAAATTAATGTACTTCTTATGATTAGTTGAATAAGTAAAATTAAATAAATGTATATCGTAATCATTTTAAGATTGCTCGGGAATCTACTTATCTCGATCTTCTTGGCATAAATGAGCTAAAAGACAAAATGCGTTATTGTGAGTTATCCGTAAAAGAATAATCGTCATGTGCTGCTAAGCCTGCATAGGAATCTACGTATTTATCTCGATCTTCTTGACATCAATGAGAGACAAAAATTGTTATTGTTAGTTATCCATAAGAGATAAACATGTGTTGTCAGGGAGGTTTTTGTAGAGCTTTTTGAGATATTCAGTTCTGTGTACATTCCTTTGTATTTGTTATGGTTTAGGTAGCGTAAGCCATTTAAGCGTCCAAAGAGCCACTTTTTTTTCAAGTTTTCCATTACAAATGGTGATTTTTAAGGGTGTAGGAGTTGCGTATCACAAATCTATTTGGCCTATGTTCATCCCGGGAATCTCCTGAACATTTTACAAAAAGCCCTATCACAATCGGATCAACGGTATGGCCGCGCATAAAGTACAAACAAACAAACAAACATTCATATATAAAGTATACTGCGAAGTGACTTTCAGTAGTATTATAATAAGGTTTTATATATATAAGGAATTTATGAGTCGCGGCTTATGAGTCGGGAATGTCCGTTGTGAGTTTTCCAGATACGTTTGGCCGTTGATTTTCGATTGTTCGGATTCGAGAAGGATCTATTACCGAATAATAGAGAGCGTCGATTTTTCCGCACCTCCGATGCCGATTATATAAATCCAGCAGAGCAGTTGGGAGTAGTGTATGTCTGGAATCCGACGTGTGAATTGAATTGGAAACTAATGTGTGGAGCTAGGCGGGTATAGCACATGAACTAAGTTTAATAATGCCGTAGTGTTGTGGTTACAGTCGTGTTTAATCCATTCCTTCTGAATACAGTGCAATACCTACGTCTGATGGTCTCCCGTGGGTCTTGCTAGTGTTTAGTACTTTCCAGTGGCGTTGTGTTAGGCAATGCTTGCCTAGGTTTCGGAAGTTAATCCAGGTTTAGGATGTTTGAATGCAATATCGATTCTCAAAATATATTGCTTGGTTAATAACCGTGCTCAAATAAACTAAGTACAAAGATGGATTGCAGCATGGCAGACTTCGAGATAATAAAAAAAAAAATCTTCCAAAGGTATCCATGTCTGAAGAGGATGTAGCAATTGCAGTGATCTACAAAAGTCCAACTATTCTAGTCCATGTAGATGACCACTGGCCAATTAGGACTTCGTGTCAGCGTCCACGCTTCATTAAGTAGGAATTCGATATTGTATTGCAATGAAAAGGGAGTTTCTTACTTCTTTACATCCAAGAATGCGATAGGATTTATTCTACAAGAGCTAATGAAGCCACAGATTGTAACGAAGGTAACTATATGGCTAGATGAGAAAGTGTTCAGAATGTGTTGAGATGATCGAGTCACAAATCAGTCTGCAACTGGACAGCAGCGAACAGCTTTCAGCTCAGGACGGGACTAGTCCCGAAAAGGCTACAATGTTTTAAATATATTAAAAGTTGAGGAGATTCAAAACAAGGTATATTTTTTATTATAATTTTAATATTCTCTGACTAACACTTCAGTACAATGTTACAAGAACTTTATTGGTATTGACATCTTTGTTATAAGTTGGTAAAGAAAAGGTTTTAAAAACTAAATTGTAAGGATCTCTGTATGACATAGAACATAATTTAAGTTTGATGAATAGATGTCCACAGCGAGATTTACGATGCGACAGTCCCATGTTCAAGTTGTCTTCTGTGGAAGATATGAACTGCACATATTTTTAATTTGAAATATCACCTTGTTATTTACACCTGTGGGCTGCATGGGCAGTAAGCCGTATGTGCTCATCATATCCGTATCAATAAAGTGTTTGGTAATAATATAAAGTATCTAACTTTTAGTCTGATAAAGTCCTACTATTATTATTATTATTATTATTATTATTATTATTACTATTATTATCACTATTATTATTATTATTATTATTATTATTATTATTATTATCATCACTATTATTATTGTAACATTCTCCACCGTTTCCATCTACCTCCTAATTTCATCTTTCCGGATTCTTTGCATTAAAATTCTTGAATTATTTTTCTTAATTTAAAAGTATTATTTAAAACTTTATTTTGGGTATCAAACATTTCTTCTTTTTAATTTTTTTTGTACATAAATGTCTCGAAATCTAGTTATTATATGGCAGTTTGATTAGAAGAATTAAGGGAACTCCATCTGAAACATAATAAATTTGCAATCCTAGAGGATTTGAAGAAAATCTGTAACTCATGCAAAGAAAGATTTCGTCGTCAAACCCCAGATTGGAATTTAAGCCTGCAGACAGAATATTAATGGAAATTGTATCAAAATGCAGTTAATTTCAAATTTTCTCAAACTGATTATATAGACTTATTCTAAAGTACATTGTGCATTCCTACAAGTGTGTGGGCATGTTCCATTAGATTAACAATATACATTATCTATATTCATGAGTATTAGACAGAAATCTGTTAAGTTCTCACAGGAACACCAACGTTTACAACATAATTCCACATCCTTCAATTTAATTAAATCCAATAAGTAAACACATTAACTACCGAGCAAGCTTAGTGCGATGTGGAACTGAACGAGAGCAAATAACCATATCCTTGGTTACCTAATATTATAGTGCACAATAAAAATAAAAAAATAAAATCTTCTTACATTCCATCAAAGACCGATAGAGAACCACACAAATATTTGGTTATGGTAAGTTGAGAAGAGGAAAGCTAAAAAAAAAATGGAGAAATGAGATGGATAGTGAATCTAGAAAAAGATGTAATAGAATTTGTAAATGAAAGAATACTATAATAGAACGAATTAGGAGATCAGGAAAACCATAGTTTTAACTTTGAATTAGGAACAAAGAGTTCAGTATTCCGAAATATGTGAGGTAAAATATTGTTAATAACTTTCAAATGAAAAACGCAACAAGTCACTCTGTTAAATTTGTATAAAGTAATGAATAATAACAGTGGATGCAGTGTAGAACACAAGTGAAATATGGATATTAATTAAAAAGTACTGCCTATGAAATGAAATTTCCGAAAACAATGACATTAAAAATCAGTAGAAAAATAAACGAGATTATATTATAATCAGATTTTATACTAAATTTATATTAGATTAACTCACTGGGTCTATCGAATCCGTACGTTCATGGTCGCGCGGACATAAACTCTCTATAAATCTCTATCCTGAGTAATATTTTCCAATCATCCCCTGTATGGTCTACTTCCCTCAAATCATGGTAAATGTTTTTGTGCCACTTCAATCTTCGTCTATCAACAGAGCGTTTTCTCTCTGGTTTTCCTACAAAAAGCTTCCATACAGCTATTTTTCGCCCATTCGGGCCACATGTTCTACCTATCGCAGTCTACGAGACTTAACTATTCCTAATATATCTGGCTTCCTATATGGACTATGTAGCTCATTCTCCATTCACCTGCCTGTTTATCTCTCTCTTGTCCAAACATTTTCCTAAGAACTTTATTCTCAAATACGTAATCTCCTTTCATCACTTAAAGTAAAAGTGCATGTTTCTCCCATATGGGAGAATATTGTCCCTAGGTATTTGAATTCAGCCACTTCTTCAAAATTTCCCTCATTTTTCATTAGTTGTCCATTTCCAGTATATAATATATTCGTATGTGTGAACATATATTTAGTTATATTGGTGTTTACTTCTAGTCCCAATTTCTTAGTGTTAGTCAATAGAGTGTGCGTGTTGCCATCACTCAATAATACTACTACATCATCAGCATAAACTAACAGCTTATTAATACCAGTGACTTGTAGGCCTTCTTATCTTCTAAAGATTTGATCGCATGCTCTGGTACAAAATTGAATAGTAGAGGAGATAGTGCATCTCCTTGCTTTAACCCATGGTGAATAAATTTATAGTAGATTGTGATCCAGAATATGGACAAAATACAAGTATGTCAAATAAGATATTTATAAGAATTGTTATCCAAATATATGAAAAATAAAGATGCTTGAAGTATTTTAGTCTGAATGATCGCATCGCGACTTTATTAAGCCAAGGTCATTACTGGGTGTATTCTGTAATGATCGACGTTCTTTCTTGTCTTCTTTCTTCCTCGCGTCCTTTATCGACGGTATCGAACAAATAGCAATCTTATGTCCGACGATATCCGTTGTAATGCCTTTTTTTTTTAATTTAGTGAAAAGTGTTTTGCATGTATAAAATTATAATACAAAATTGAATACCTCTACGGTTCATTTTCTCATATTTACTAAAACTTTTTCCAATATTGTAGGCCTTTCAGAACCGGTTTAATCTTCAGGAAAAGGTTGTTTGACAGTTCCGAAAGGTCTGCGATAGTTTAAAAAATTGTAACAAGTTCAGAAGACTAAACCTTACAGTTATTCAATTTTATATTATATTTTTATTGTGAATAATATCTCAATTTAATTTTATAATGGATTTCATTAGCAGTCTCTCTCACTCCACGGTTCACAACACACGGACTCTTAAAACTATCGTACGATCACAATTAATCTGTGTTTTGGACCTTTCAACTCTCACTATGATGGAACTGTTAAGATTTGGTTATAGGCTATTAGTCTCAAACATATTACACTGTTGGAATTTACTTAATTTTATATGATTGCTGATAGTTCTGAATCCGGCGATTTCTCAAGGAAGTTGTGTTTTGAATTTCATGATATTTGCCTTAAATTTTAGAACACTCCTGAAATATCTTAGACATTTAACCGACCGGTAATTGAGTACGCATATCTGCTACTTGAGATATAATTTCACCCATAGACCAGCAATGGTTTCTACAAATTTATAGCGTTAAATCTTTGAAAATTAATGTTGAATTCGGGGAAAGAAATGGATGGTGTTAGAAATGTTTGCGCCTAAACATCAATGGCCATTTCAGGATCATAAAATAAATTCAAATGTTAAAATGTTACATTATATGCTAAATATTTAATTAACGCACTGCTACTATTGAACCAAAAAGAACATAGCCGCGCGGACATAAGCTTTGCATAATCCTGTACTGCGATAAAATTTTCCAATCACTTCCTATATAATTTACCTCCTTCAAATCATGGTTCATATTATTCCATCTCGTTTACCTACTAGGCACTCTCTTTCTGCTTTTCAAACAGGAAGTATCCATGCCCTTCTTTCATTCCCCATTCGTTTCCCATATGCTACTCATTGCAGTATCCGATACTTAATGCATTTATATTAAATCTATTTTTCCACGAATATCATATAGATTAGTGTTATATAGCCTCCATTCAGATTGTTCGTTCGCTTTGGTTCAAATATTTTTCTAAGATGTTTATTCGCAAACACTTGCAAAATGTTCTTCTTCCCCGTTAAAGAAAGCTACCACTTTTCGCATCTGTATAATACAACTGGAAGAATAATTGTTTAATATATTTTAGGTTTAACATTTTTAGAGAAGTTGAGGCAAGAATCCAGTAATGCATAATAGCATGCGTATATTAATGTTCCTAGGAATTTGAATTATCTTATTTCTTCAAAATTCCCTCATTGGTTAACAGACATTTCCATTAGCTATATTATGTATTTACCTTTATTTATATTTTTACTTTCAACCCTAATTTAATATCATGTGTGATAGCTTTTAGAATTTCCTACCTATTGCTTAATACATTTGTAGTATTATATTCTAACAGTTGATCAATGCGACTTGTTATACACCCTCTTTATCATAAAACGATTTAATGAATGCTCTAACAAAATTGAATAGCAGAAGAAATTTTGGAGATGCACTTTAATCATGAACATTCAATTATACTTCCGCTCGGTTTCTGATAACGAGAACGTTTACCTCGTCTTCAGATAAACCTGCCGATTTTGTACCGTACATCTATGCACTAGTACCCTCTATAGATTCTAGTTCCAATATGTTGTTGGATAGGACTCTGCATGTACCAAAAGAAGAATACGAACCATATAGATTTATAGTTAGTTATTTTATGAATTCCTAGGTGAATATGTGCTAATGAAATGAACTTGTTATTTATATCGATACTGCATGAGATTTTGAGTAATAGTTAAATCCTTTGTTGTGGTACAAAACAGAATCAAATAATACAAACGAAATTGGTGCGACCACATTCAAAGGATGGGTCAAGAACATAAAACAGTTATTCACAAATAAGGCAGAGGGGTATAGATGTGTGAGGGACGGTCAATATGGAGAGATCAGTTTTCCGCATGAGACCGGAACGAACCTTTTGCAGGTCAGTCCGTGAAGAAAATGATGATTTGAATCCATATAATTTATATTGGTTACTTTTGATATTTGTGAAATCACAAATTACATGTGGCTTAATTAATTCATACGTTAGTTGAAGTTGTGTCCATTTAGTGAATGTTACGGAACATGGTTTTGAAATTTTACATTTTTTCATAAATTACTGAAATTTTGTACAATTTTGGTCAAAAAGTAAGAATTGGCAGTATTCTCAAATATTGCGCAAATCGTAAAATGCAATTCACAAAAGAGCTAATGGTATTAAACAGAAAGAGATAGTATTTTACAAGAGTTCTTTTATGAAATTAATTTTCTTTGACGTAAGTTACTTCATGAAGAATTTCATAAGCTGGAGTACTTGGACACTATATAGCTATAAAAGAGAAGTGAAGCTCAACTATTTGGTGTTCTCTTCAGAAAACCACTTAGCTATCAAATGTTTTAAGAGAAGGGCGAGTAATCACGTTATAGGGGTTTTACAACCCCCTAGTTGAGACAGGCAGAGGGAAGGGTACTCTACATCCATCTATTTCAACCTCTTGATGACACCAATTTTGCCATGTCACCTTTTCACTCATCGGAATCGACATTTCATTTGGCTTCGTTCAAATAAAAATGGACGTTCGGTCCACGAACATGCACTCAACTGTAACTACCTCCAAATTATGATCTAAGGCTTTGCTTAGTAATTGTATAGCTTCATATAAAACAATTCACTAACCTTTCCGAAACCAAACTCGAAACGTGCATGGAAACAGCTGTAATGTAATACAATTGAAAATATTGGATTATCTAACATTCAAAATCAGCTATACCCAAAGTAGTCTATATCGACCCGCAGGGGTCGATTCTGACGATCAACGGGTCCTTACAGCTGTCTATACTCTTTCCATTTTGATGAATTTGTAGAAATTCGGTATTAAAAAGGCAAAATAGAAAATAATGACACCTGGACTACGAGACAAAGTTTGGAAACCTCTGTTCTAAATGAACAGAAATTAACAATGGTTTGAGGGAATGTATCGAAAATATTAAATTAAGGTAGGGATTATGGAGAGTTTATGTCCGCGCGGCTATGCATCTCAAGGTTCGATAATGCCAGTGATAAAGTTTAGCTAATTGTGAAATTATGCTTTTAATTTCTTACACTTCAGTTTTCATTTACCCAAATCAAATATCATGGACGGATGCTGATCGAATTGTTTATATTTGACTTCACAAATAGTTACACACAATTCCCAAATTGTATGTATTTATTTCTCAATACTATCTTATATAGAGGAACTTCGAGTAATTTGACCCCTGTTTTGATATGTTGTTTTTTTCTTTTAATTAAGGGATTTGAATTTTGTTTAATTATTACAGTGATTATCATTAGTATTGTAACTATGAAATAGCATTGTTATTTTATTCAAATATGGAAACATCTTCAAAAGTTTATAAACATTTTACATTACAAGAAAGGTCCACTTTAGCCACCATATTAGGATAAAGTGGACCCCAGTGTCCACCTTAGCTTTTATTATATTTTCAAGTTTATTTACTCTACTAAGTTATACAGACAGGCACAGATTAATCTGAAAATATTTATGAATGATCATAATTAAAAAGCGTTGATACTTATTTAATGCTTTAAAAAGTTATTGTTGATTGTAACATTCACACGTCAACAAGAATATTAAATAAAATTAATTAAGTGAATGGTTTTTACAGATATCATCCTCATTGATAAAATATACGTATTCGTGTAAAGTGGACCCAGGTTCTCGTGGATGGTCCACATTAACATAATTCCTTTGTTATGTTTAATTATTTTATACAGCCACCACGTCATATAATATCAAACCAAAACCCGTCAGTATATTAAAACAGCTTCTACATAATATAATGTATTTAGGAGTTACTTCAACATTTGTAATATTAGCAAGAATTATGAATTGATTCTTAGCTTGAAAAACTTTTAAATAGTAATTCTCATAAATATCACAAATAAACCCTTCTTCGCACAACGAATACAAGACGGGCCTTGAACCTATCAAATTTGATGAGGGGAAGAAGTTAAAATTTGTTCTGCTCCAGGGCAGCCCAATTAAATAAGATATTAACAGGGTCCACTCAAACAGAAGGGTCCACATTACCTTAAAGTTCCCTATATCACACATTCTTTTCATTAAAAAAGTGTCTACTACAAATACAGTTTTTTACAATTCATTTCTTCACACTTGTTGATGAATTCATTAACATGTTCATGACTTCACTCTTCAGGCCAATTCACTGTTCCACCATTTGGACACAACTGACTCGTCCGATCTTTGCACCTCATCATAAATGCGATAGTAAGAATCATATGGAATCCCAGTCTAGATTCGTCTCGAGGGGAAGACTTGAGAACCAACTTTTCCAGAATGGAGATGCATGTGGAGATTTGTCCGCTTTCCTCTACCAGGTACGGCGAAACCGAACATCACCAGTCAAATTTAAAAGCCTGGTCAACAATGCGTCACAATATTTAACATGAAACAAATTTACAGACCTTCATGGTCCAAGTAATGCCTTAGTTTCTTACTAGATGTCTCATTGGGTCTGAATGCTGACCACATACCATTCATGACATTTGTAGGGAAATCAGGGTAACTGAATTAGCTAGGTACAGGAACTCCTACCAAGGAGAGATTATGGTTGGTAATAAAAGATTCCGGGCTATGTGGCCGTGGTCTATAACTGCGAATTTCGCAGTCGAGTCTACGACAGGGAAACAACAGCTGTAAGCGCTCGCCACTGAAGATGCCCTCCGCAGTTGAGGGAGAAACGTCTGGAAGAAACGTCAGTTATAGACCACGGCCACATAGCCCGGAATCTTTTATTACCATGATTACCGGCCGTGAAAGCCTGCATTCCACTATTAGAGGTTATGGTTATTCTCAAAGAGCCGTAAAGCCTATAAATAAATGAAAACCTATATTTCTGCCTAGAGAACTAATTACACAACATTTGACGGGAAACGTTCTCAAGGAAAACCAAAAAAAAATAGATGGGAGGATGCAGTAAGAAAGAGCGCTAACCAGATAATTGGTGTTAGGAACTGGAAGTCGACTGCGATGGATAGAGAAGTGTGGGGGAGGATTAGGGAGGACAGGGCTCGATAGGGCATAATAATGATAGAAAACTAATTCCAGAAGTTCATAATCCTATTTTGACATTGATATAAATTTAAATGCGCCATAGCAGATACAAATTAAATAAGTGATTGCTATGTAAAACATGCATTTATAAACCAAGAAAAGCAAAAGTTGTGTCTACTATTAGTCCAGCTATAAAACCTACAACCGATTTTTAATATTAATTTTTCAAATGCTTATCCATTAGTATAATAAAGTTATGTAAGGTATTAATATTTTAAAGAACTGATTTTTTTTTACAACAAATATCGAAAATTTGTTAATGGGCTAAAACAAGTTGAGATACTGAGCATGATAGAAAAATATAATCCCAAGTTCAATCCCATTTTACACGCTTTATATTAGCGTGACCTGTATCTCTCTATCTATATATCTATCTATGTAACGGAATCTTTCAACACGATTTTCACCCACTTCAAATCATTGGATCGACTTGAAACATTATATGCTTGTAAAGGACCCGTGACAATATAATAATTTCATATTTATTTTCTAAAATCCTGGCCAGAATCACCAGAAAATAAAAAAAAGTGTTTTTGTATCTATGTAACGGAATCTTTGAACACGATTTTCACCCACTTAGAAACATTGGATCGACTTGAAACCTTGCATACTTGTAAAAGAACCCGTGACAATATAATGATTTCATATTGTTTTCTAAAATCCTGGCCAGAATCATCAGAAAATAAAAAAGTGTCTTTGTATCTATGTAACGGAATTTTTGAACACGATTTTCCACCCACTTAGAAATATTGGATCGACTTGAAACTTTGTGTACTTGTAAAGGACCCGTGACAATACAATAATTTCATATTTTGTTTCTAGAATCCTGGCCAGAATCATCAGAAAATCAAAAAAATGAAAACTGGTGTAATAGGTTGCGGACTTGTCGACTTTTTAGTCAGTCGTTGTAAGAGCTCAGTTGGTAGAGCTGTACACTCTAGTGGTATATAATTTCTGTAGTCCGTAGGTCGCTGGTTCAAATCCGGCTGGGAGGATTTTTTTAGAAGAGTATTACTTTCAGCTCATACTACAATAGAATCGAATTTAAAGATATTTACATTTTTATCTTATCCTGTAAATATTGAAACTAAAAAATAAAAAATAAAAAATAGTTTTAAAAAACTAAAACAACACGCTTTATTAGAAAACCGAACTAAAAAAATGAAAAATAATTTTAATATCCAATATGCTTGGAATAAAATTAAAGTGGTCAACAAAAAAAATCATGTCCAACACATATAGAATGCAACTAGAGTTATCAACAAAAAGAAAATAATTTTACCATCAAAAGCGTGGGGTGCTTTTTATGGTTTTTACATTTTCCTCTTAGAGACTTTACTTTTATCAATATCTGTTTATTAACAAATATATTAATTGATATAGAGCACCCCACGCTTTTGATGGTAAAATTATTTTCTTTTTGTTGATAACTCTAGTTTTATTCCGTGTGTGTTGGAGATGATTTTTTCGTTGATCACTTTAATTTTATCCCAAGCGTGTTGGAAATTAAAATTATTTATATTTTTTTTAGTTCGGTTTTCTAATAAAGCGTGTTGTTTTAGTTTTTTTAAACTATTATTTATTTCATAAAAGTACAATTTTGGACTTAACGCCTTTTATTTTAATAATATTAACATGTTTACGCAACAAACAAACAAAATATTCCCACTTCGTTCGTGTCATAAAATCTATTGTAAGTAAGGAGTTTATAATCTCATATATTAAATAAAATAATCGTAATGAAGGGATTGCAATAAAAATTAAAATAATAGGTGGGGCGATCATTCATGCGACTTCAATAAGCTGGTTTTCAAGTAGAATCGATCATTATTAAGAGTATTATTATAATTATTAACTGATAATTAAAACAACCTAATGTATTTAAGTGAGTAATCATAAAATTATATTGAATATAATAATTAATATTTTTTCTGAAAATTTGATTTATTTCTTTGTTACAGGGAGCCTTAAATAATTTCAGGAAATAATTCGGAAATACGGATATAAAATGGGTGATTTCTTAAAAAAATTCTGCGAACAAATATTCATAGTTTTGTCTCATTCCTTATTATAATGTAACAGTTATCCATTAAGATAACACATGGTCTCGATTTTTCTTCCGTTGACATCAGGAACAGCATTAGAAGTGTGTCAAGAGAGCGAAGAAGTGTTTTAAAAAGGGGATGTTGGTTTCAGACTCACTGTATTTATTTCTCCATAGAGAACACTACATACAGTACCTATTTCTAGAAACAAGTCCCGTAGGATAAGAAATTGTCTTTGTTACTAAGTAGATTAATGTTATAAAACAGAGAGTGATATTCTCGTAGCTAAGCTAAACATGCCTCTCTACTGCATTAAGTTTACCAACTTTGTGATCTCCTATCCTATTAAATAATAGTTTAAAAAATTAAACCAACACGCTTTATTAGAAAACCGAACTAAAAAATGAAAAATAATTTTAATTTCCAACTCGCTTGGGATAAAATTAAAGTGGTCAACAAAACATATCATCTCCAACACATAATAAAATAAAGTTATCTACAAAAAAATTTATCATCAAAAGCGTGGGGTGCTCTATATCAATTAATATATTTGATAATTAACAGATTTTGGTAAATGTAAAGTCTCTAGGAAGAAAATGTAAAAACCATAGAAATACACCACACGCCTTTGATAGTATTTTTTTGTAGATAATTCTGGTTTTATTCTAGATGTGTTGGAGATAATTTTTTTGTTGACCAATTCAATTTTATCCTACGCGGGTTGGAAATTAAAAATTATTTTTCGTTTTTTAGTTCGGTTTCCTAATATAGCGTACTGTTTTAGTTTTTTAAAGTATTATTTATGTTTTTAATTTTTAGTTTAATTGTCATAAATCGGAATCCCATCAAAATTTAATTGCTTACAATATTTTTATTGTCTAGGCACGAATATAATTATATATTTTTAAAAATTATTATTATCCAACATTATTATAATAATTTTGAATATTTTAATATATATCAATATTACAGTTAATCGTATCCTCATATTTTTTGGATATATTACAAAGTGGTAAGTTTACAAAATTGTCAATATTTTACAGAATAAGATAAAAGTGTAAATATGTTTAAATTCGATACTATTTTAGTATGAGCTAAAAGTAATACTTTTCTAAAAAAAATCAGCGACCTAAGGATTACTGAAATTATATACCACTACAGTCCGCCGCTCTACCAACTGAGCTACCAGAGGATATAGTATTCATTTCTTACAACGATGAACTAAAAAGTCGATAAGTCAGCAACCTATTATACAGGTCTTTATTTTTTTTTGTCCTGATGATCCTGGCTAGGATCTTAGAAAAAAATTATGAAATTATTACATTGTCATTGGTCCTTTACAGGTATACAACGTTTCAAGCCGATCCAATGTTTATAAGTGGGTGAAATCCTGTTAAAAGATTCCGTTACATACTAGTTTGGTTTAGTCGACCAGGGGTAGCATCAGCTTTCACGCCTAAACTTGGGACAGTTCATGAATGAAGGACATCTGTAGCAGTGATAATGATTCGAATAAATGTATTTATAGGAAGGGCAGCTCGATTATCTACATCTAATAATCGAAAATTCATTACTTCTCTTTCGTTTTGTGGAATTATGTATGAATCAAATTCTACTTTTATGAAGTCTGAATACTCATAGCTTCAATATCATTGGTGGCCAATAGTTTTTAATGTAACTGCTGGTCTATTAATTTCATCTATGAGGTAAAGAAGTCGTAAAGAGGGAATTGCAATGAAGATTAAGATAATGGCAGGTGCAATTGTTCATGCGACTTCAATTAGCTGTCCTTCAAGAAGAAATCGGTCATTAAAATTATTTATAATTAATATAATCATTATATAAATTACAACAGCTAAAATTATAATAATAATTATTAAGGCATGATCATGAAAGTAAATTAGTTGTTCTATAATAGGAGATGCTCTATCTTGTAAATTTATGTTAGCTCATGTTGTCATTATCTTCTAACAAAAGATAGTTTTGCTTCTTTATAAATGGGGCTTAAATCCATTGCACTAGTCTGCCACATTAGAATTAATAATTTTTAAAATGTAATGGTAGGTAATTCTGAATAACTATGCTCTGCAGGAGGAGTATTTTGGAACCATTCAATTGAATTACTAGTTTGAGTGGGGTAAAGGAGTTGTCGGTTAGTAATTATACTTTCTCACATGATAAAAATAAATATTACTACTCCTACAAACGAAATTATTGATCCGATAGATGATACAACATTTCATGCTGTATAGGCATCTGGGTAGTCTGAGTACCGCCGGGGTATTCCTGCTAGACCTAGAAAGTGTTGAGGAAAAAAAGTTAAATTTACTCCTGTAAATATAATCATAAACTGAACTTTTAATCATTTAGGATTTATTGATAATCCTGTAAATAGGGGATATCATTGAATAAATCCTGCTATAATTGCAAATACCGCTCCTATTGAGAGTACATAATGGAAGTGAGCAACTACATAGTAAGTGTCATGTAGAACAATATCAATAGATGAATTAGCAAGAACAACTCCTGTCAACCCACCAACTGTAAAAAGGAATACAAAACCTAAAGATCATAAACAGGGGGCACTATACGTTAGTTGGGATCCGTATACGGTAGATAATCAACTAAAAATCTTAATTCCAGTGGGCACCGCAATAATTATAGTAGCTGATGTAAAGTATGCTCGAGTATCAACATCTATTCCTACTGTGAATATGTGATGAGCTCATACAACAAATCCTAGAAGACCAATGGCTAGCATAGCGAAAATTATACCTAAATTACCGAACGCCTCTTTTTTCCCTCTTTCATGACAAATAATATGGGAAATTATTCCAAATCCGGGTAAAATTAAAATGTATACTTCTGGGTGACCAAAAAATCAAAATAAATGTTGGTATAAAATAGGGTCTCCTCCCCCTGCAGGGTCAAAGAAAGATGTGTTTAAATTTCGGTCTGTTAATAGTATTGTAATTGCTCCTGCCAGTACCGGTAGTGATAGAAGAAGCAATAAGGCAGTAATCCCCACAGCTCAGACAAATAGAGGGATTCGCTCTGGTTTTATACTAATAGGCTTTATATTGATAATAGTGGAAATAAAGTTTACGGCTCCTAAAATAGAGGAAACACCTGCTAGGTGAAGAGAGAAGATTGCCAAATCTACTGATGCTCCAGCATGTGCTATTCTTCTTGCTAAAGGGGGGTAGACGGTTCAACCTGTACCGGCTCCTCTTTCAACTATTCTTCTTGCTAGGAGGAGAGTTAAAGAAGGAGGAAGAAGCCAAAATCTTATATTATTTATTCGGGGGAATGCTATGTCAGGTGCCCCTAGTATTAATGGTACTAATCAATTCCCAAATCCTCCAATTAGGATTGGTATTACCATAAAGAAAATTATGATAAAGGCATGGGCAGTTACAATAACATTATAAATTTGATCATCTCCAATAAGAGATCCTGGCTGATTTAATTCTGCCCGGATTAATATACTTAATGATGTTCCTACTATTCCTGCCCAAGCTCCGAAAATGAAGTAAAGGGTTCCAATGTCCTTATGATTAGTTGAAAATAATCATCGTTTCAAGTAGTAGAATGGCTGAGGTTAGGTGAAAGATTGTAAATCTTTTAAGGAGGAGAACTCTTCTACTAAAGTTCTATATTCAATAATGATAACAGAATGCAATTCTGTAGGGGTAGGGAACTACTAGAACTTAAGACTTAAAGAAGCTTCTCTATTTATAACTTTGAAGGTTATTAGTTTAATTTAACTTAAAATCTTTACTGTGAAAGCTAAATTAAGTCTAATAAATACTAATAACCAGTGTTCTCAAAATTAATCCTAGAGCTGAGAAGGCTGAAATTAAAACAATAATGGAATCTGAATTCTTCTTATTTGTAGTTGAGGTTCAACTTGAATCTCTTCTTAAAATAATGAAGGATGAATATGAAATTCGCAGGTAATAGTATAACGTTACTAATGATATAACAACTATTACCGATGAGATTAGGGGGGGCTCAATTAAATAGTATTGATTGAATTACTAACCATTTTGGTAGAAACCCTAGGAAGGGGGGTAATCCTCCTAAGGATAGAAGGGATAAGAATAGTAAAATTTTTACTATTTTTTTTTCATTATTAACTAAAAAGGTTTGATTAATAAAAGAGATTTGAAGAGAATTTATAATTAGGACGATTGCAAGCGTTAAAAGTAAATAAATACTAAAGTAGATCAGTCATAAATTTTCACCCAGAAGTATGGCCATAATTATTCATCCTAGGTGGTTAATTGATGAATAAGTAAGAATTTTACGAATTGAAATTTGGTTATAGCCTCCTATGGCTCCAACAATAATTGAAGTAAGGATAATTAAAATAATAAACCCATTAAAATTAATTGTATATGAGATTAATATTAATGGAGCGATTTTTTGAATAGTTATTAGAATAAAACAATTATTTCATCTTAGTCCTTCTATAACTCTAGGGAATCATCAATGAAGAGGGGCTGCACCTCTTTTTATCAACAGGGGGGTTGATATGATTATTCTAGAAATTATTGAATTATAAAATGAAAATAATCTTTCAGTAATAGATTTTGAGATCACCACAAATAAGAGGATTGATGATGCTAATGCTTGAATTAGGAAGTATTTTAGGGAAGCCTCTGCTGTAAAAATATTATTATAGTTTGTTATTAGAGGGATAAATGAAAGTAGGTTAATTTCTAACCCTATTCATGACCCTAGTCAAGAATTTGATGAAATTGTAATAAAGAGACCACTAATTAGTGTGGTTATAAATAGGATCTTGGCTGAATTATTAGAAATTAGAGAAGAGAGGATCTCCCTCTATAAATGGGGTATGAACCCATTAGCTTGATTTAGCTTACTTTTCCTCTATAATTATGTTTTAGTGTATGGTGCACAGGAATTTTTGATATTCTTAGGGGTAGTTTAAATCTATCGAATGTAAATTATTATTGTTGGTAATAGACATGGAAAATATTTTAGGTAGATTAGTGATGGTAACGGAGGTTACATTATCTATTCTATCACAATAGCCCTTTAATTCAGGCACTTCACTTTGGCTAAAATAATTAATATTTGTTCTTTTTATTTTGGAAAGGTAGATATTTAATCTAAAAATTAGGTCATGACCTAAAAACTTAGGCTTACAAAAGGTCTATTTTTACGAAAGTTGTAATTATTTTAGGTGAAATTTTATAGGTTACGGGACCTATATAATAAAATAGATTATTTTAAGTCTGGTATTGAGGATATTTTGGTGCACTCGAAAATCCGAAAAAATGCACGAATTTTTCGAAAAATGGCTTAAAAAATCGAAAATTTTGCACAAGTACAATAAGTTATTATATAAATATAGATATATATATATATATAATAACTTATTAATTTAGAAAAAGCAGTATTTATTAACGTGTAAGAATTATTAATAGATATTTGCCATATATAAATAGTAATAACTTATATAAACTTGAAATAAAAAGAAATAATTATATAATAAGACTTATATAAATATAAACCACTTAAATTTAAATATATTTTTATTATATAATTATTTATATATTATTAGGAATATATATGACTTATTATATATATATAAATATTAGATTTATATAAATTAAATATATATAATTAAATTATTTATATTATATCTATATATATATATATATATGAAGTTATACAATTAAATACGTACTAATAATAAATATATTTGCTATATTCACATAAATAAGTGAATATTTATATTAATTAATTATTAAATAACATAATTTAAGATTTTATTTAAAGGGGGGTAAAATTAAATTGGAATATATCTACATAGTAGTAATATTCCTAAATTATTTAATTAACAATATTATATATTTCTGTTAGAAAATATATATATTATTGTTGTTTTTAGTTGAGGCATAATAATGTTCCTGTAATATGTGTGTAATTATTATAATATTTGTTAAGGCTCCGGTTGACTACAGGATTCTACAAAAGTTTTATCTTTAGGGGGGTAGAATTTAAGTTGGAATATATCTAGTTCGCAATTATCTATAATTGTAATTTTAGGCTGTAGCTGTGGGGAAGGTAACATAAAATATTCCTGTAATATGTGTGTAATTATTATAATATTTGTTAAGGCTCCGGTTGACTACAGGATTCTACAAAAGTTTTATCTTTAGGGGGGTAGAATTTAAGTTGGAATATATCTAGTTCGCAATTATCTATAATTGTAATTTTAGGCTGTAGCTGTGGGGAAGGTAACATAAAATATTCCTGTAATATGTGTGTAATTATTATAATATTTGTTAAGGCTCCGGTTGACTACAGGATTCTACAAAAGTTTTATCTTTAGGGGGGTAGAATTTAAGTTGGAATATATCTAGTTCGCAATTATCTATAATTGTAATTTTAGGCTGTAGCTGTGGGGAAGGTAACATAAAATATTCCTGTAATATGTGTGTAATTATTATAATATTTGTTAAGGCTCCGGTTGACTACAGGATTCTACAAAAGTTTTATCTTTAGGGGGGTAGAATTTAAGTTGGAATATATCTAGTTCGCAATTATCTATAATTGTAATTTTGGGCTGTAGCTGTGGGGAAGGTAACATAAAATATTCCTGTAATATGTGTGTAATTATTATAATATTTGTTAAGGCTCCGGTTGACTACAGGATTCTACAAAAGTTTTATCTTTAGGGGGGTAGAATTTAAGTTGGAATATATCCAGTTCGCAATTATCTATAATTGTAATTTTAGGCTGTAGCTGTGGGGAAGGTAACATAAAATATTCCTGTAATATGTGTGTAATTATTATAATATTTGTTAAGGCTCCGGTTGACTACAGGATTCTACAAAAGTTTTATCTTTAGGGGGGGTAGAATTTAAGTTGGAATATATCTAGTTCGCAATTATCTATAATTGTAATTTTAGGCTGTAGCTGTGGGGAAGGTAACATAAAATATTCCTGTAATATGTGTGTAATTATTATAATATTTGTTAAGGTTCCGGTTGACTGTAGTATTTTTATGCAAAGTTTTATTCTTGCTTGATTTATTTACTTTAAGAAATTTTTATATGCTAGATTTTTCTTTGATAAGTATAGTCTAAATGATTAATTAGATAGGGTTAGCAGTGGAATATATTAATGATTAATGTAAGTTAGAGTTAGTTATTTTTTTTAAATATTGATAAAATATGTGCCAGCAGTCGCGGTTATACATGGAATATAAGTAAATATTTTTAGTTAGTAGTTAATCTTTTAGTTGAAGATTTAAAAGGTAAGTTTTTAGGTGAAATTTAAATTTTAATCTATTTCTAATTATTTTTGATGAGGCTATGAAATCTAATTAATAAACTAGGATTAGATACCCTATTATTTATGAATTAAAAAAATTATGCTGGAGTAGTAATAGTTATGGACTTGAAACTTAAAGAATTTGGCGGTATCTTAGTCCATTTAGAGGAATCTGTCCCGTAATCGATAGTCCACGTTAAACCTTACTTAAGTCTATGGTTTGTATATCGCCGTATATGAAAATCTTTTTAGAGTTGATTTTCTAGAGATTTTATAGATAGTATTTCAGGTCAAGGTGCAATTTATATTTAAGTGGCGATGGATTACAATATGAAATTAGTTAAACGGAATATAGAATTAAATATTTATATAAAGGTTGATTTAATAGTAATGTTATATAGACTTTTAACTTGATTGAGGCTCTAGGATGTGCACACATCGCCCGTCACTCTCGCGTATAAGGTGAGATAAGTCGTAACAAAGTAGGTGGTACCGGAAGGTGTATCTATAATGATTAAATCAATTTATGATCTATAAAAAAGAAAAAGGCAATTAACAGGGGGGGGGGCTTGGCGGTCAATATTATTCTAGAAGTTTGAAGTTTCATTTACATTGAGAATTTTATTGTGCAATTCAATATAACCTTGATTTATTTTTTATTAATTTTATAATGGTTAATTTATAATAGTTATCCATTTAAATAAAATAGTCTTTTTGTAGATAGGTTTGATGTAATTTGAATTATGATAGTTTTTATTGTACTGTATAGGAAAATAATATTAGTTACTTTAAAAGGTTTAGATTATTTTTTGTACCTTGTGTATCAGGGTTAATGAAAATTATATGTATAATTTGATTAAAGTATTCTGCGAAGAATTTGAAGCTATAATATTAATAAATTTATTGTTTTAAAAATATTAATAATTATTTATTAGTGGTGACATGTCAGTCGACGAATAGTATATCTATTTTTATGGAAAAAAAATTTAATTTAAAACTTGTCTTTAATTTTTTAATTATTAATTACTTTTTTTTAGTTTTGGTTAAGATAGATGGGGCTAAGCTTGTTTACTATTTTATAAATAGAAATAGCTGAAATATTATGAATTTATAGTTGGTTAATGATTTAAGTATGTCATAATTTCACTTAAAATATTTCACTTTTTTTTTAATTTTTGAGTTTTACTATAATGGTTTTTAAATTACTATAATATTAAAAAAGTAATAATGATTAAATTAGTATATAAGAAATTAATTTATGTTTTTTTACAGTGGATTATCTTTAGTAAGAATTTCGGCAAAGATATTTGTTCGCCTGTTTATCAAAAACATCGCTTCATGACCAGAGTATGAAGTATTAACCTGCCCTATGATTTAATTAAATTGGCCGCGGTATATTGACCGTGGCAAGGTAGGCATAATCAATTAGTCTTTTAATTGGAGGCTGGAATGAAAGGTGGGACGAAATAACTACTGTCTTATTCTGATAAAATTGAATTTAATTATTGAGTAAGAAAGCTTAAATAATTTTATGGGACGATAAGACCCTATAGAGTTTTATAATTTTATAAATTAAATTGGTGGGGGCTACCTGGTCTTAATTTTTGAAATTATTTTGTTGGGGTGATGGGGAAGATATAATTAACTCTTTTTTATAAAGTACACATATTTGTGGTTAATTGACCCGTATGTTATGATTAGAAGACTAAATTACCTTAGGGATAACAGCGTAATTTTAGTTGAGAGTTCACATCGCCACTAAAGATTGCGACCTCGATGTTGGATTAAGAGCATTATTATGTGTAGTAGCTTAAAATAATAGTTCGGTTCGACCTTTAAACTCTTACTTGATCTGAGTTCAGACCGGCGTGCGCCAGGTTGGTTTCTATCTATTACGTTTTATTATACTTTAGTACGAAAGGACCAAGTATGAGAAATAATTTTTAATTATTGAATATTACTAACTATTTTGGCAGATAAGTGCCCTAAGATTTTAGAATCTGGTTATGTAAATTATTTACAAATCGTCTTGGAATTATTTATAATATTTATTGTTAGTGTAATTTTATTAATGTGTGTTTTAGTGGGGGTAGCTTTCTTGACTTTGTTAGAGCGTAAGTTCTTAGGTTATGTTCATTTTTCTAAAGGGCCTAATAAGGTGGGTTTTATTGGTATTTTACAGGCCTTTTAGAGATTGCAATTAAATTATTTAAGTAAGGAACAAACATTCCCTTTAACTTCTAAGTATATTTCTTATTATTATTGCCCCTATTTTTATTTTATTTTTATCTTTACTAATTATTAATAGTTTTTCCTTATTTAAGAGGGTTTTATTCGTTTGAGTGGGGGGTCTTATTTTTTTTTTAAGTTGTACTAGTCTAGGTGTTTAGAGTGTGATAATTTCTGGATTAGCTTCTAATTCCTAATTTATTCTTTAATTAGGTGGTCTGCGAGCAGTGGCTCAGACAATTTCTTATGAAGTAAGATTGGCATTAATTTTTTTATCTTTTATTTTTTTGGTAGGTAGTTATAATTTAATAATATTTAATGTATTTCAGAATTATTTATGATTTATTTTTTTAACTCTACCTTTGTCTTTAGTTTGATTTACTTCTTGTTTGGCTGAAACTAACCGAACTCCCTTTGATTTTGCTGAGGGAGAATCGGAACTGGTATCTGGGTTTAATGTAGAGTATAGAAGAGGAGGATTTGCATTAATTTTTTTGGCTGAATATGCTAGAATTTTATTTATGAGAATACTTTTTTGTGTTATCTTCCTTGGATGTGATGTATTTTCTTTATTATTTTATTTAAAATTAAGTTTTATTTCATTTTTATTTATTTGAGTTCGTGGAACTTTACCTCGTTATCGGTATGATAAGTTGATATATTTAGCGTGAAAAAGCTTCTTGCCTTTGTCTTTAAATTATTTATTATTTTTTATGGGTTTTAAGCTTTTTTTTTTTTTTATTTCCCTTATTATTTAGTGAATATATTTAAGTAGTCACAAAGTTAAAAGAGGAATTTAACCTCTAATTAGTGCTTTCAAAACACAATACTTTCTAAGGCTTAACTATTTACTTAGGGTGTCTCAAATCTTAATAGTTAGGGGGTTGATAATATAATAGAGGAAATATAATACTGTCAATAATTGTCCTGTAATAATATAGGGGTCTTCAACAGGGCGGGCACCAATTCATGTTAGTAGGATTACTGTATTTACTATAATTCAGAATATAATTTGGTTAATAGGATAAAATTGAATACCCCGAAAGTTTGAGCCAAATAATGGTAAAATAAATAAAATAGCAATTGATATTACTAGGGCGATGACTCCTCCCAGTTTATTGGGAATTGATCGTAAGATGGCATAGGCAAACAGAAAGTATCATTCTGGTTGAATATGGATAGGGGTGACCAAGGGGTTTGCAGGAGTGAAGTTATCTGGATCCCCTAAAATATAAGGTTCTTTTAGGGTTAAGATTGCTAGCGTTATAATTAGAATTAGGAATCCAAAAGTATCTTTAATAGAGAAGTAAGGGTGGAAGGGAATTTTATCAATATTTCTATTTAATCCTATAGGATTATTTGATCCTGTTTGGTGTAAGAATAGTAAGTGAATTATAACTATTGCCACAATGATAAATGGTAATAGAAAATGAAAGGTAAAGAATCGATTTAAAGTAGCGTTATCTACTGCAAATCCTCCCCAGACTCATTGGACTAAGTCAATTCCGATATATGGGACAGCGGACAATAGATTAGTAATAACTGTCGCCCCTCAGAAAGATATTTGTCCTCATGGAAGTACATACCCTATAAATGCTGCAGCTATAGTTAAAAATAGGATTAAAACACCTACTGATCAAGTGTATAAGAATTTAAAGGATCCATAATACATTCCCCGTCCAATATGTAGATAGATACAAATGAAGAATATAGATGCTCCATTGGCGTGAAGAGTACGTAAAAGTCAACCATAGTTTACATCTCGACAGATGTGATTAACTCTATTAAAGGCTAAATCAATATTAGGGCAGTAGTGTATGGCGAGGAAGATCCCGGTAATGAGTTGAATTACTAAACATAGTCCTAATAAGGATCCGAAGTTTCACCATCTTCTAATGTTTGAGGGGGAAGGAAGATCAATTAAAGCATTATTAGCAATTTTGAATAATGGATGATTAATTCGTAATGGTTTATTCATATGTTATATGACGAAGAGGTCCTTTAAAGATATTAATAATTTTAACTACTGCAATAAGGGTTAAAAATAAATAAGATGCTAGTATTAAGGTAATGATGTTTGTGGGAAAATTATAGAGTTTAATTAATGGTAAGGTTGTTGAATTGTTAATAGGAATAAAATTTAATGTTTCTTGTCTATAAATGTGGAAAGGAAAATTATAAAATAGTAATAATATTATAGGAATAATAATAGATGTAATTAATATTAGTTTTGTGGATAATTTAAATATTTCATTTGATGCTAATCTTGTTACATAAATAAATAGGACAAGCATACCCCCTAAGAAAATTAAAAATAAAATATATGAAAATCAGAATGATTGATAGGTTAACCCCGTTAATATTGAAATAAATGGTAGTTTTTGCATAAGTAATATAATTCCTATAGCTAGGGGATGATTTATTTGTGTAAAGATAAATCTAGTGATTAATCTAGAAAGTAAAATAATTAGTTTAATTATTTCAAGGGGTAGTTTATTTAAAAATATAAATTTTGGAGGTTTATGAAGGGGTAATTCTTCCTCCTTGAAGTTCTAAAAGGTTAACTTATTTTTGGTTTACAAGACCAATATTTTATTTAAATTATTAGAACTATTATTAATGTTAATACCTTTGTATATATGTATTACTTTTTTTTGTGGAATTTGAGTCTTTCTTGAGTCTTTTCGTCAAAATCGACAAGCCTTTATTAGCTACATTATTAAGACTGGAAGTTAATTGTACTTTCCACTTTAATCCTTATTATGTATTTTTATCTAATTTCGTTTTAATTATGACCTATACTTTAGAATAGTTTTTTTTAAACTTTTTCTGTTTTGTGAGGGGGCTTAAGGGCTTTCAAATTTGGTTTCTATAATTCGAAGCTACGGTAAATGAATTTTTTAATCCTTATAGAATATTAAAAGCAATGTTAATAGTAAATTTTCCCTTGGATTTTTTTAATCCCTCTTTGTTTTATAATGAAGTATTGATTTATTCAATCTATAGTTTTTATTATTATTTTTATATTTATATTTTTATACCCCTATTATTATTGTTGAGGGGGATTAAATTATATTTTTGGTTGTGATTATATGTCTTATGCAAAGTTTTATTCTTTCTTGATTTATTTACTTTAAGAAATTTTTATATTCTAGCTTTTTCTTTTGATAAGTATAGTCCTACCTGCTTAATGAGATAGGGTAAGCAGTGGAATCTCTTCATGATGCATGTTAAGTTAGAGTTAGTTCCTTTTTTTCAATATTGATAAAATACTGTGCCCGTGCCAGCATTCGCGGTTTATACATGGAATATAAGTAAATATTTTTAGTTAGTCGATTAATCTTTTATTTTAAGATTTTAAAAGGTAAGTTTTTAGGTGAAATTTTAAATTTTAATTTTATTTTCTAAATTATTTTTGATGAGGCTATGAAATCTAATTAAATAAACTAGTATTAAATACAACACTATTCTTTAATGAAATTAAAAAAATTATGCTGGAGTCGTAATAGTTATGGAACTTGAAACTTAAAGAATTTGGGCGGTATCCTCTTAGTCCAATTTATGAGGAATCTGTCCGTAATCGCATAGTCCCACGTTTAAACCTTACTTAAGTCTAATGGTTTTGTATACCGCCGTAATATGAAAATCTTTTAGAGTTGATTTTCTAGAAATTTTATAGTAGTATTTCAGGTCAAGGTGCAATTTATATTTAAGTGGCGATTGGATTACCCATATGAAATTAGTTAAACGGAATATTAGAATAAATATTGTATATAA